>CAJHQP010001034.1:0-135504 GCA_905132765.1 Moricandia arvensis
TAATCAAAAGTTTGCTGCCTGCCAATGTCTCACCTCTAATTCCCCTTTTGTAGCTGGAATAAGCAACACCAGAATTTAAGCAAAGTATCTTCAAAATCTTGGACTGAAATATTTGGTTTTTATTGATCAATGTGAAGTTTGCAACTTTATGACGTTTTTATTTGAAAACTTTTATGTAGAAACTGGATTTCAAGTTCCCACTATCGGTTTCTTGTGTTCACTTCATATGTTCATCGATTGGAGCTTACATTGTGCTCAAAGTCCTAAAGCTTAAGCCTTTGATCGTGGTTGAGCCAGAGGATCGATGGGGGAGGATCTTGTGGTTGCGTTTTGGAAGCGATGATGATCTGGAGAAGATGGAGTACAGTAGAAAGAATCAGAGAGAAACTCAGAAAGGTTTGGAACGTTTGCGTCCTTGTAATGAATCGAAAGGCAAAGGTGTTAGTTTTGTGAATGTTCTGATCTTCATCTCCGGAGTTTGAATCATTAGGTTATCGGAGGAATTTTCATGTTTCTGATAATCAGCAAGGTTAGTAGTCAAAGAAAGTTGAGTTACCGAGTTTTGATGGTTTCATCATGACTTACTGTTGAATTTGGGCAAGTAGAACATTTCTTCAGAGCTGGCAAGTATAGCGAAATAGCTAAGTTAAAGTTGGTTTCAATGAGCTTGGAAGGAGCTGGTTTTGTGGGGAAACGTCTGAATTGTTTACAGGTTGGTCTCAGTTCAAAAATAGAATGTTGATTCGTCTTGCACCAGATCAAGAAATGGTCGGTTTGCTGACATTATTTCAAGAGAATCTGGTGGTGCAAGAGAATCTATCAAAACTTTAGAGAGAACTGACTTGCCGAATCACTGACTCCTTTGTGTGCCCAAGAATGTCCGAAAGTGGAGTCTACAACCTGGAAGGAACTTCAAGTTCAGCCTCCTTTTAACTAAAGAATGACTCAGTTACTGAGTCTGTTCAAGAGCCAGACTCTACCACTGAAGTGATGGAAGTACATGAACCTGATCGTGTTCCTCATCTCGTTAAGGAGCTTCAATCCCAGTCTGGTTTTAGGAGTTTTAATTCCGGTGGTGAAATAACTCACCAACGCAACTTGCTGTTGATGTTTCCAACTCTGGTTTTGGATTTGGCGCTTCCTTTGGGCATCTAAGAGAGCAACTTCCACATTTTTATACATGCCAATGACGTGGAGGTATTAACTCATCGATCAGAAAATGCTGGTGACAAAAATGTTACACACCCACAGTGTGGTCAAATTGTAAATACGAGTAAGGATTAAGCAGAAACGGAACAAGTCTTTTGAATCCTGGAGATTCAAGTTCAAACGCAATAGACTGATGCAACAGACACATAAGTCGAGGTTGGTATGCAAAGAGAGCGTGAGATGGTGGGTTGCAAGAGGCTTCAAACAGTTTTTACTTGGTGCAGATTGCAGATTGCAGAGACGTTCCACGTAAACGTAAGTGGAGATATAAGCCATTTCCAAACTTTTCGGAATGGGAGTTTAGGGATGAGACTGCTACTGCACAAAGGGAGGCGTTTGTTGTGTTTGATGAGATGGTTAAAAGCAGGGTACAGGGATTGGCCGATTTAAGCAACAACTCCTTTTGTGGTGAAGCATAAATGGAGATATAAGCAACCACATTTTGTTTCAGATTGGTTTTTGTGTGTCTCATCTGTTGTGAAGTTGCTTGGGTTTATTTTGGAAAAAAGTATCATCTTTTACTGTGGTTTTTGACATATTCAGTTGAGTATCATGCACAGATTCAGGTGAAAGCGACGAGGCATAACACTGCAGTAAGATCTTTGGCTGCATTGTGCAAACCAACACCAATACCACGACTACTTCGTTGTACTCTTCAATCGGATGGTCTCTTATGAAAGTGGCTGCAGTTTCATCTGGGGTTCCTGAGTCTGTTTGAACATCGTTGATATTGGCCACCAAGCTATGTCTACAAGCATGGGGTAGTCTGTTGCTGGAAGCAACAGAACTGGTGTTACTACAACGGTTCAAATACAAGCTCCAGGACACTATTTTGCACAGCATAACATATGCAATGAGAATTTACAGATACTTGTTGGAATTACTGGCTCAGAACAACAGAATAAGAACTACCGGCTGAATCTCTTCTCATGGTTACAAATTTGACAGGTCAGTGCTCTTTCTGGTGTCTCCTCATGAGTTTCTTTCTATGGTCTGTGCTGATTCGGAGCACTGCAATTTCAGTGACACTGTTTCTTGTTGTGTCTTCACTGGAGTGATTTTACTTCTGTTTTGCACTAAATAATCATGTGATGCGCTTAGACTTAATTGAAAAGGTGATTGATGTATCTCTTTAGTTGAGTTTAGTCGCAAAGGTAATGGATGTATCTCTATTTCCGGTTAAGAATCAATCACATGAGCTTTTTGAGAACTTAACCAATAAGTACTTGTCTGCGTAGAAGAAAGATTTGATTGTTCTATTCGTCTTTTATGCAGCATAAACACAGTATACTACATGGCGCCATTCGCCACCATGATCCTCGGGATACCGGCATTACTGCTGGAAGGTAATGGGATTATGAACTGGTTTGAAGCACACCCGTCTCCATGGTCAGCCCTCATCATTATATTCAGCTCTGGTGTGTTAGCCTTCTGTCTCAACTTCTCCATCTTCTATGTCATTCACTCCACAACTGCAGTCACATTCAATGTAGCTGGAAACCTCCTTAACGTAACCAAAACAAATCTTAAACTCCATAACTAATATGTTCAAATCCAACACCTGTTCTGAGCATATGCTTCGTGTACCTTTTGAAGGAGGATAAAGAAAATCAAGAACCCTGATTGGAAGAACTGGACTTTCATTGAGCATACATCCACTGATTGATAGCACACTAGCAGAGCACATGTTTTATCTTCAATGTGGTGATGTCCTCTGGTTCAGAAGATGGACCTCTAAGTGACATACTGGTTTCAATTTATTTTTTAGAGAGATGGACGAAGGATTGGCTGTCCAAGAAAATGCAAAAGGAAACAATCCCACTAGCTGATCCTTGAGTTCCTTCCAGACCAGATGTGTTGGAAACAAGTTGTTATTAGTGAGATGTCCTAGTCAGTTGATGTCTCAGGTGTACCAGAATCTCATATGAATCAGAAAGTTAATATGAATATGTACTAATAACTTCTACATTCCGACGTATCTATATAATATGATGAATATCTATATAATTAATTTTTAAATTATATTATGTTTGTTTAAACACTACTATGTTATTCTTCATTTTTATCTAACATAATTAACTAAAAAAATTGCAAAAGGTAAATAAACAAGATATTATAAAAGTAATATTCTTTTGGGGGAGATTTAGCTTTAGGTTCCTACGGCTTATGTGAATAATTGAGCTATATTCTTACTAAAATTAAGCGTGACTTCCAAACAACCCGTGTTAGAATTTTTTCTATATTTGAAATAATATATTTTTAATTAGATAAAATTTCCCTCCTAGTTTCTATTTTCAGCAGCATTCTCTGCAGCGCTCTCTCTCTCTGTCTACAGACAATCATCATCGGAGCTGTTGTTCACACCGGTAAATCTCGATAAGTTACTCAGGCAACGGTTGCCATGAGTCAAGCATCTGATCTTGTCCCGTCTCCATCGGGTCTTGTGATTCCAAATCCTGAAAATGAACCTTCTACAAAGTTTGAGATATGGAGTTCGTCTCAGCTAGAGAAGGAGTTTCATACTCCTCCGAGACCCGTTCAAAAGATCGATGATTATCAACACAAATGCACATCTTCTTCTGTTGAGTTGCATCAGTACATGGAGCCTTCCTGTATTGATCAGGTAATTTCAGTTACAAAAGTAATATGATTGATTCCTGAACTATTGTACATTCATGTATCTGAACTATTGTACATTCATGTATCTGAACTATTGTATGATGATGCACCATAAGGACAACCTAGGATAGCTGTTAGCAGAACCATGTAGTAAGGAAGGGTTATGTTTTGTTTACTCTGCAATGACAATGGCAATTCGGGATGTTTCTTCTTAAGCTCACATTAGCGCTCAGCTCAAGTCACAAACTGATGTGAAACTGTTTTTTTTTGTCTTTTCTTGGTGCTGTTTTGACAGGGAGAATATGCAGAGCGGACTGTCTTTCAGGGATTGGGTTCAGGAAGCAAGTGGACTGATGTATCATCCACTTTGATGAACCCTCGTCGTCTTGTTCATATCCTTCGGAGAGTAAAAGGTAGTTCTCCAAGTCCTCTCTTCCATTTTTGTGAATGGTTTTAATGTTTAGCTAAGAATCTTTGCGTCTTTGGTGCTTGAAACACACTTTTATATACTTGGCTCTGCAAGTTGATAAATTATGCGATCTTCACTTTGTTATGATATTTGAAGGATTTGATAATGTGTTTGGTCTAGTTATTTGCGTGACATCCAAGAAACCTATAATAGATTTCATAGAAAACTGATAACGGTTATGTAGATTGACAAAACAGAGGAAATTGATATAGATGTTATAGATAGAGGAACCAAATGAAAGCTGATATTGGACTATCATTGATGTGCAGGATTACGGACGAGGAACTTGGTGTCTATTGGTGCGTGTTTCGGCTTTCTCACTGTGGTGAAGGCTCGTTCGAGTCCAGGGAGCAGCAATGATAGCACAGTTGATGCTTTGTTTTCGGTTATGGCCAACTTTGGCTACAACCAGTTACTGGCTGACACTTGGAAAGGGAATGACCCTTGTGAGGGATGGCATGGGATAAACTGCGTGGAAGGTCGAATCGAGTATATTTTTCTGGCATCCTTGAACTTGACGGGTAGTATCTCCAAACGGTTTGGGGATCTTACTTCATTGTATGTCCTGGATCTTTCCCATAACCTGCTTACTGGTACCATCCCATCAGAGCTCACCAGGATGAAACTGATTAGGAGTCTGGATCTTTCCTACAACCAGCTACATGGGAAAGTTCCGCATTTCAAGACAATAATTCCAGATACTGTAGGGAATCCAGAGATTCAGAGAGATGTTCCTTCACTCGCTTGGGTACTTTCCGGTGGGGCCATGGCTCTTGCTTCTCTTCTTGGAGTCGGCATTCATTTCTTTAGGGCTTGGAAAAGGAACCGATCTGCTAGAGATAGACAGCCAGAGCAGAACGAGATTGTACCACAGTCTGAGCAGAACATAGCACTGCCACCTTCTCAGCAGAACGAGATTTTGGAGTCTGAAAACAAAGTTTTTTCACTGGAAATTCTTAGGGAAGCTACAGAAGACTTCAGCCATCCGGTCGGGAGAGGGGCGTTCGGATTCGTATATCAGGGAAAACTGAAAGATGGAAGAGAAATTGCGGTTAAGAAGATGGTCCTTACTGCTGGTAAAGGCTGCAGTGATCAGTTTAAAGCTGAGGTCACTGTTCTATCTCGAGTTTGTCACAGAAACATTGTGAGCCTTCATGGGTATTGCATCCAAGGAGACGAGAGACTGTTAGTCTATGAGTTCATGCCACGAGGTGCGTTGAGTAAGCATCTCCAGAAGAAACAAGGAGCAGTACGATTAGATTGGAGTCATCGGCTTATTGTTGCATTGGATGTGGCTAGAGGATTAGAGTATCTACATACGCTAGCTAGTCACAGTCAAATCTACATCCACCGAGACGTGAAATCCGCAAACGTTCTTTTGGGAAAAGATTTACGAGCAAAGATTGCAGACTTTGGTTTTGCCAGGACTACAACAGAAGGAAGAGAACCAATAAACACCAAGTGTGTTGGAACTGTAGGTTACACGGCACCGGAATACTTGGGTTTGTCTTTCTCATTTCCTCTGTAAATATCTATATCTGATTCAGCAATATATATTTGTTTTCTTTTGTAACTAACATGTGAAATGTATGTAATTGCAGAAGGGAGAACGCTTTCAAGAAAGGCAGATGTCTACAGCTTTGGAGTCGTTCTGTTGGAGCTAATAAGTGGAAAGAAAGCTTATGACTACGAGGACAGATCGGAAGACTACATTGCCATGTGGTTCGAGAAGAAGAAAGACGCCTTTTGGAAGTCCATTGAAGAAGACATTGACAAAGACCATGAGACACAACAGAGCGTCAACGAGGTAGCTGAACTAGCAGGTTCATGCTGTGCGACGGAAGCAGAGAAGAGACCAGAGATGTCCCAGATTGTCAGAGTTCTTTCATCTCTGATTGAAATCAGAGATAAAAGGAACCAGGCAAGCAGCAGTGGATCTTGATAAGTTCACTCTTCAGATGTATAGTTTGGTTGGTGCAATTTTGTACAGATCACGAATTGACCAAACTTGTAATGAAGGATTGGAAACAGGCAGTATATACAGCTTCTTGTCTCTAATATTGATACATATCTCTACAAAATTTTGTTTGTTTTTGGTAATTTCCAGATTGAATCCTTTAGTCAAAAGTGCCTTTGTGATGTGCTGAATCTGCAATCTGCTCAACTTTGTAATGAACTTAATTTTGCTTCATATTTTAAAAACTTCGTTTACAGTCTCTTCTGCTTACAAGTCAAGGACCTGAGATCATATGTGGAGGAGAGAACATCAGCTGCACGGAAGTAGAGACGGTTCTGAACACAAACCATGTGGTTAAGGAACAAATGGCTATAAGTATTTACGAGAAAGATTCAAAAGTTTCTTCTAAGACAAATGGCTATAAGTATTTGCCTTGATGAAAGAACAATCTTCTATTTGTTGTTCTTATTACACTGTACAAGTTCTACTCTATGCCTAAAGTACAAGTATCCGGTTCATTAGTTTGGCTCTATTTTCTTGTCACCCCAACCACAAAACGTTTAGTGTCAGTGTCCTGTCCTGATCTCTGAAGCTGTTCTCTCTTCTTTATTAGTTGTTTTGCAGCTTGCAAATCCTCTTTTGCCTCTCTTGATTCCGCCTGTTGAATGGGTATAGTAACATGTCCTCAAGATCTCTATGTAACTAAAAGAAAGTGAAAACTTCAATTTTTTTTGAAAACTCCTGATAGTACTGTCAGGCTCTCCGAAATTAAGTTGTGCTCTTCCCAGAGTAGTCCATGCCTAAACAAAGGAGTTAAACCATACAAATAAGCGAGCTTTCAACCAACATCCATATAATCAAAATCTTATACATAATAATCAATAGAAGGAGCATAGTCTAGTAGTCAGGAAAGTTAACTTAGTTACAAGTAGCCTTGTATAATAGTATAGACTAGAGAGTCTAAAGTACCTCAGCCCATGATGGATCTATCTCAGTAGCTCCTGTGAAGATTGCAAATCATAAATATCAAACCTTGTAATTGTACAAAAGTAAAGGGCTTTGGAGGATTACGTGTAGCAGCCTTAAGTGCTTTCCAGGGGTCACCAATCTCAAGAAAGACTTGTGCTTTTTGTTCATGTATGATAGCATTTTCAGGCACGATATTAAGAGCAGTTTCCCATTTTCATGGAATAACGAATCAGCATGTTCTTACTTAAGAGCAAAAGTGATGTTAAATCAAGAAAGACATATCGAAACATCCCTCAGCGAGCTTGTCTCCTTGTGCTCTAAACGAATCTGCGAGCTTCTTTGCTTCGAGATCGAGTCTTTCATGATTTTCAGAGTGAGTCCCTCCGACCTCTAAATCATCTTGGCGCTGAGATTCGGTCTCTGGAGCTTCCTTCTCGGAGGGAATATCGAGAAGGTTCGGTAAAGCTACACGAGAGCTTTTCTTAGGGTTCTTGTTCCACGTTAGCTTCATCTTCTTTACAACCTTTCGCTCTGTTCCTTGCAAATGATCAGACAGAACTAAATCTCAGGTGGTCCAATGAAAAAGGATAACCGGCTTGGTTAACGGGTTTACGGGCATGGATGATTTTAAATTGGTTTTAACCGGTTTAAGATTCTCAATTAAGATATAAAATAATTAATCCAGGTTGATTGATGATTAAACAGATTTTAACTTGACACTTTCACATGTATCTTTATATTAATGTTTTTTTGTGTCGGATAATTATTAACTTGATGAATAATTAAGCTTATCATTATATAATTAGACATAAATTTATTATTAAGTAACTCTAATTAAAAAGTTAAAATTATAAAATAGTTAGATAAATTTGTGTATATATTTATTGAGTAAATTAATTAAATATTATCATTATCTCAATTCACTTCTTTTAAAATTATTTTTATAAGTTATCATAAATTTTCTAATTGCTTTGTTCTTCTTTTGTTTGTGTGTTTCATTTCTTATAGTTTCATGCATATAGCTGAGTTAAAAAAGGTAAAATAATTAAAAGAGACCAAAATTTACGTTCATAATTTATTTTATTGTGTTAAAATTTTGATATTTGATTATGTTTTCATTGTATTATAATTTGTATTTAAAAAGACTAAGATAAGACAAAAAAAAGAGAGAGAAAAAAAACAGAAAAAATGATTAAAAACAAAAATAAATATTTTATCATGCTAATTTTTGAATTTATAATGCATTTATTGATAAATATTTGTAAAATAATTATGATTGCATGGGCAGGTAAAACACCTAGTTGTAATTAATAGGATTTTGTTTGATATCTTTTATTTTGCCAAAAATATATGCTAGTTTAGTAAGTATTGAATTAATTTTAGTTTTATATCCAACTAAATCATGTTTCTGAAGATATACATAAATTAGATTCTGAAGATATATGTAAATATATTTCTTTCTTTGTTAATAAATTAAAATAGGAATGGATGTTCAAATCTACTCCGCAGAGAATAATATTTACACACATTATTGCAATAAAATTCTGGAGATATATGTAAATATATTCTTTCTTTGTTAATAAATTATATTAGGAATGGATGTGTAATTCTACTCTTGCAAAGAATATTATATAATTAAGTCAAGATTTACCCATAATTATTGCAATTGGATTCTCAAACAATATATCTTTGTTAAGAAACTAATTAGTAACGTATATACCATTTTACGCAAGTATTTATAAGGGAGATGGTCATTTGATCTTAACCCCCAAAAAAATCATCTTTACGAAAGAAAAAGATACAAAGAAAACAATGGCAGCACAGAAGATTCAACTTGCTTCTTTGATCCTAGTTTTTTTTCTTCTGTTTTCTCAATCTACTGGTAATATTATCTTTACTCTATTTCTTCATAGTTGAATGATATAATAAACTGAGCTGGTTTATTTTTAAATAAACTTTTCAGGTAAATGTAACTATAGAATGCCACCCAATGGCCCTTGTAAGAAGGGTAGCGACTGCAAGAACGTGTGCACACGGCCTTCAGAAGATCCAACTTTTCTAGCATGCCTTACTGGTCGCCCACTGTATGGCAAATGTTGTTGTTTAGTAAAACAAAAATAGTCTTGTCATTACCCATCATAAGATTTAATATCAATAAAATGTAGTGTTTGCATCGTTCTTCAATTTTTCTCTAGAGGGTCAGTTTAGTAAGTAACTATGTGGTAACCCGGGCCTTGCGCGGAGTGAAATCGATTAAAAGAAATAATTATTTTAATAATATAGATATGATATTAATGTTATGTCAATCGGTGATATTTTTGTATCTTTGTTTGCAAATCATAAAGATTTTTGAGTTATACCATCTTTCCTTAAGAAAATATTAAACGCAATTAATTTATCTATAAGTCAGGAAATTTAAATATAAGTTAGCAATATATGTGTAGTCGGATTCTTAAAAAATGAAAGTGATGATCTCGTGAGTATATTTCATAATAAATTATTGCTAACAATACTTCATAATATATTTTTAGATTGACAATCATTCAAAATTTAACTTAATGAAACCATGAATCTTTACGTATTCATTTTAATCACCAATTTAATTTTTAAAATAAAATTAAATATATTTTAAAATATAAATTTATTTTGGATTTATACATCATTGTGTGCTATTATTAAATAAATAAATTAGTTTTCTATATTTTATTTTATAAATTAATGTACATTAGAAATATATTCAATAAAACAAATATATATATATATATATATATATATATTACTTTAAAATAAATATATTATATATTTTATACTAATTTTTATAAGAAATATAAATGAGTTCTCATTGTTCACGTACACTTTGTATTTTAATATTTTAATGATAATTTAAAGGTTCAATTTTATAAATGAGTTATTGATAACACAGTGCAATACTACATAATTAAAAACATAGGTCTAGTGGTATTGAATTGTAAGTAATCTAATAAATTATGTCTATTTATATAAAAAGGTTGAGAATGATTGTAAAGTTGTCATGTAAATAATGACAGTTTTGTTAACAACACATGAATACAAAATTGTTTATTAAAAATGCTTCTCAAATAATATATAAGAAATTAATAGAATGGTTTAATTTATGGTATTATATCCCACAAAGTCATAGTTTAACTTTTCTTTGTTTGACCAAGACTTTTAAGTTTGGAATTTGTTGTTGCTGAGAATATAGCTAATCCAAGATTTACGCACATTATTGCAATTGGATTCTGAAGAGATATATATAAATATATTCTTTATTTGTTAATAAATTATATTAGGCATGGATGTTCAATTCTACTCTTGCAGAGATTTTTATATAATTAATGGAAGATTTACACGTAACTATTGCAATTGGATTCTGAAACAATATATCCTTATTAAGAAACTAATTAGTAACGTATATACCAATTTACGCAAGTATTTATAAGGGAGATGGTCATTTGATATTAACCCCCAAAAAATATCTTTACAAAAGAAAAAGATACAAAGAAAACAATGGCAGCACAGAAGATTCAACTTGCTTCTTTGATCCTAGCTTTTTTTCTTCTGTTTTCTCAATCTACTGGTAATATTATCTTTACTCTATTTCTTCATAGTTGAATGATATTATAAACTGAGCTGGTTTATTTTTAAATAAACATTTCAGGAAAATGTAACTATAGAATGCCACCCAATGGCCCTTGCACGAAGGATAGCGACTGCAAGAACGTGTGCACACAGCCTTCAGAAGATCCAACTTTTGAAGACTGCCTTACTGGTAGCCCACTGTATGGCAAATGTTGTTGTTTAGTAAAACATACATAGTCTTGTCATTACCTATCATAACATTTAATATCAATTAAATGTAAGATTTAATATCAATAAAATGTGGTGTTTCCATCGTTCTTAAATTTTGCTCTAGAGGGTCAGTTACCAACTAATTATCACCATAGTTTCAGAGAATGATTGCTTTCTCTCCTGATCTTGAGATCAGGTCAAGAGAAAAAGTTGTTACCCACTTCAAGAAGAGTTTATAATAATACACGTTTGCTCAGAAATAATTTAGCAGATATTAGAGATCATCACTCTAACCCTAGTGGATGCTTTCTTCATTCATCAAAGTTCTTTGTACCTTTCTCCTTAGGTTTAATGGAAATTGTATTAAATAAAATCATAAAACTGTAGATTCTACATAGCAGAGAGAGAGATATAAATAAGAAGAACCATTATCTCCACGATCCCAAAAACAAAAACAAAATGTTATTTCTCTATTAAAATTCTATCTTCTGCAGAGTTCAGAGTTTGCCTTCAAGTTTATCGTTATTAACAAGAGGAAGCAACTCCATCTTGTTTCTTGGTGTACGAGGAGTCCTAGGAGTCCCAGGCGTTTGCTGTGAAAGCATATGCCTCACGTATCCATAGAACGTGCAGCCCACAAGTGTGATTCCACATCCAACAGCATTCATATAGGATATTGGGTTACGGAATATCAACCATGACACCAGTACAGCCACCGCAACCTGCAAAAAAGTACATGAACCATGCATTCATATGCGATAGTGGGTTATGTGTGTTTAAGATTTGTTTTGGTTACCTTAAGGTTTCCAGCTACGTTGAATGTGACTGCAGTTGTGGAGTGAATGACATAGAAGATGGAGAAGTTGAGGCAGAAGGCTAACACACCAGAACTGAAGATGATGATGAGGGCTGACCAGGGAGACGGGTGTGCTTCAAACCAGTTCATAATCCCGTTGCCTTCCAGTAGTAATGCCGGTATACCGAGGATCATGGTGGCGAAAGGCGCCATGTAGTATACTGTGTTTATGCTACATAAAAGAAGAACAGAGAAGAGTCAAATCATTCTTCTACGCAGACAAATACTCATTGGTTAACTTCTCAAAAAGCTCATGTGATCGACTCTTAACCGGAAAGAGAGATACATCAATCACATTTTCAATTAAGACTAAGATTATCTAGTACAATTGAAGTAACATCACTCCAATGAAGACACAACAAGAAACACTATCATTAAACACAACAAAGAGCACTGACCTGTCAAATTTGTAACCGTGAAGAAGAGATTCAGCAAGAATGGTCTTAGTGGAAGTAGCTAAACACCCAAACAGAGCAGCACAGAATCCAAACATGTTGAAACTAAGCTCCGTAACAGAGGTAAGAAGAATCCCTCCAACAATGGGGACAAGAGACGCCCAAATACGCCAGTCGAAGTACTTCCTCCACACAAGCCACTGTAACACAACTGCTCAAACACATACACAAAACAATCAGACTCTCTTCAGCTCCAAGAACAGACAAAGACAAAGATCCTAACCTGTAGTAGCTGGAGTGAAGGACTTAATAGTCTGCATGAAAGAAACAGGGATGTAACGAAGGCTGACATTCCCCAACACAATGTTGATACAGAACACGAAAGACATAGGGAAGATCCTCCTCCATCGATCCTCTGGCTCAACCACGATCAAAGGTTTAAGCTTCAAGACTTTGATCACAATGTAAGCTCCAATCGATGAACATATGAAGTGAACACACGAAACCGATAGTGGGAACTTGAAATCCAGTTTCTGCATAAATTTCCAGAAAAAAGTTGTAAACTTTACGATTCACAAGAGAGAGATCAGATGAATAAAGTGATTGATAACCTGGAAGATCCATTTGTTCATGATGATGACGGTAACGTTGAAGCCCCACCACTGAAGGATCGCTAATAGAGATCTGAAGACACTTCCTTCCTCCATCTGATCTCTTTCTTCGAAAAAGTTAATTACTTTCGGAATCAGATCGGGTAAAGACGAAAACCCACGACGAGTTTAAGGAGGTGGAACCGTGAGAAGAGAGAGAGATCGAGAGCTAAATAGAGGAGGAGAAGAAGGAGGAGAGGAAACCCTAATGAAAGTGAAAGGTGGAGAGGGTAACGGTAGCAGAGAGAGAAAGAGAGAGAGAGAGGAGCTCTCGTTGCGTGTGATTTGTTTTGAATCCTCTTCTTCTTCAATCTTCTTAAACGTCTCTCTCTTACGCCATGAAAATAATGTTTTTGCTCTTCTTGTAGGATTCCATTTATTTATTAATTATAAAGAAATATTTATTTGACAAGTGGAAATATTTTTTGATTTATTATTCAGTTCATCCGAAACTACAAGTAATTTTTTTTTTCAAATTTTCACATTTATTGAATTAATTTTTTTTCATCATATAATATGCGGATTTATATCAATGGATTTTTTTATTATAAATAACATGAATTATTGGACTATATATTTAAATACATATATGTAAAAAAAATTTATGTTTATCACATTATTTGTACTATTATTCATTTTTACTTTCATTAAAAAGATATTTTCATAAAAAAAATTCATGAAAAGGCAAAAAAAATTAAATAATTAAAATTTTAAATTTCACATTCTAAAACTCTACCCAACTCATTAACTATAAACCATAAGTCTTTGATTAAATAATTCTAAAGTTATGAGTGTATTTTTTACTCTTTAAAAATAAATGTAAAAATAGTTAAAATAAACATGAAAATTAATATTAGAAAAATGTTATTTTAGAAAAAAAATTCTAGACATAAAACATAGACCTTTGATGAAAATGTAAAAAACCTTCGTTTCTCTAAATACAAAATGAATGTTGTCTTTTGTATATGAAGCAGGGCACTTTTGTGACTATAAATACAGGATAACTAGTTTACTTATATATTTTCTGATGCTAAGTATCATGACTTTCACCAAAGAAAGCTAAATTGCTAAACTGTAGTTTCTGTTTTTCCTTTTTAATAAATTTTTGGTGTTACAATTGAACCATTATGTCTGTTTTAGGTGGGGGTATTGGATTTAGGAATTGAAATGAATTCAAAGGAATTGAACTTTCCATTAAATTCTTGTGTTATTCAATCAATGATTTCACCAATTCTTATAAATTTTTGTGTTATTGGATTTAGTGAATTTCAAATTCCATTAAATGTTTGTGTTATTCAATTTTTGGTGGATTTTGTAGTAATTGTATTTCAATGAAATTTAATGAAAAATTTTCTAAAAATTGTAAAGAACCAATTCCTAGCCTTTAGGCTGGAATTTGAAAATGATTCTTTATACTTTTTATCTATCAGATATATACGTCAAAATTATTAATCATTATAATATAAAAGATTTGAAAACCTAATTTTCACTATAAATTTACAAATATTTTATTATTTAGATAAATAATTATAAAATATATAATGTTGTAATTTATGTTTTTTGTGAAACTGTCTCATTCCTAAATGACTACATATTTACACAATCATACATGATTTGTTCGGCTATTACTATTGTCATTAGTCAAAAAATTTATTGAACCTTTTTTTTTAAATAATTTTTTCTTTTGTATAAAAATAAAAATGATTAAATTTTTTTTGTCAAAGTTTTATAAATTTTTTTCTTCGTGTAAAAAAAATTAGTTCCCAGAATTTAGAGGAATTGGTATGATCAAATTTATTTAAATTTTTTTAAAATCCAAAACATCATAATTAGATAAATAAGTTAAAATTCTTACCAAATCCTTTAAAATATTTTAAAAATTATTTTTTATATTCTCAATTGAATTCTTTTGAATTCTTCGATCCAATACCACCCCTTTAGTCACAAACGAAAGTTATTTTGTTATTTCCTCAATTTTAAATATAATGTAGAAAATATACATTTGTCTTGTGGTATTTTGGTCACACATACTTCCGAGGGTATGGGGAGATCAGTGCCGTCCGATGAATATACTTCTCTCATGACGTTGACTTCCCACTGCTACTGTCTATTTTTATTTATTAATTAGGTATGGAATATCTAACTTATTGGTTATATATCTTACAAGTTCTAGATACATTATTGTTTTAGACTTTAGTTACGTTTTGTTTTGTCAACAAGATATACGTTATGTATGAGTCCACATTTAATTTACTGTTCTTTTTTGTAATTTATCAATATACTCTCTCCGTTTCATTAAGATTTGAAAAAAAATCATTTCACAAAAATAGTATTTTTTGTATTTTCTATGAAAATATTGTAAACTTTCAATAAAAATTATTTTTTAAATTACTATTGATTAAAAATTATTAAAAATTAAAAATTACATAAAACAAATAATACATTTATTATAGTGATTCAATGTATTTTCTTAATATATGTGAAGACACTAAAAACTATCTTTATGAAACAAAGTGGGAGTATAAAACGATAAACTTATTTTTGGAATTAATGCAAAAACTACCAAATGATATACTTGTAGCAGTTTTTCAAAGTTATCATAATTATGGACCAAACTACTAATTCTCCCTCCCTAAAAAATCTATGTTTAAAAAAATTAATTTCAAAAAATACATTTTTTACATTTTAATATATTAATTAATAATAAATTACAAATTTTAAAGTATTTATTAAAAATTTATTGGTTAAATATGAGAAATAGTTAACTACGGAAATTAGTGCATTAAAAACTATATATATTTTTTTAATTAGTGTAAAAATTCTAAAACTTACATCAATCAAATGAGGTATTATTATTTTTGTTATTGTGAGCAGAATGCAGAAGGTTACTGAGGAAAATTATGAGATAGCCTTCTAAACCTAATAGAGTCTTAAGTTACTTTTCTGTTAAGACATAATAAGTTAGGCAGCCCAATTGTAAAAGAAAACGGCGATGATAATCATGAATGGATGCTTACCGGTCATTACAAATTTTATATATATACATTCATCTCTAAACGGATATGATATATACAGTATGACAAGCAAAATGCAGATCTTTGTATAGAATACATACACTGAACCAATTTTAACATGTATTGTTCCTGTGTTACAACCATTCAATGTTGTGTTTTTACTGACTTGGTCAAACCACGAAGAGGTCAAACCACGAAAAAGTCAACCCATCTGGTGGTCATACGTTATGTGAACAATAAACAAGAAAAATCAATCGAGTAACTGTGTATATATATGTGTGTGTGTATCAAAAACAAAAAGTTCAACATGAAGTAGCCAACAAGTTTTGGTTCCCTTTTGCACAATGTAAGCAATGATTCCGTGACATATGCATAAACCAAGCTTCCACAAGCAAATGAGGAAACCCACTTGAGAGAGAGGGGAAGAAACCTACAAAAATAAGAAAAAATATCTATTTAGAGAAACTCGTCCTATTAATAACCACATTATTCGTATTCTTTATGCGGGTTTCAAATTTTTAATTAGTGAGCACTGATCCAAATTGGATTTATAAACCCAAAAATGAGTTGGAGACAAAAGTATGATCACATGATGATTATGTTAGAGTGACAAGTGTCTGTTGCCACCAAGTGTGTAGGGTTGTATGAAGCACATGGGTGGTGTTTGTCCCTTTGCTTGCTTCGACACCGGTGAATTAGTAGAATCTGATTTGCAAAAACCAAAAAATAAATAATGATGCCGTGAAATCAACTAATCTTAAATATCGTTCCACACTAATCAAACATTTGAAAATGCTGGTTCATTCTTGTGGACGACAATCAATTATACAATTTTTACAAAAATGAAGCTCAAAGGAATTAACGAATGTGAAAAAGGGCACATCAGAATATGGATGTAATAAAAAAGAAGGTTTTAGTCTTTTAGATAATCCTAGTCAGTGATAACAGTACTACTATTTTGTTTCCAACACTCTTACAACATTTTCCTTATCTATGTTTTTATTAAAAATGTAAAAAATTACATAACCTACATAACATGTTACATACGTTAACCAATGTCTAAGTCGTTAACCAGCGCTTGTGGGCTGGTGGTAATGGAACCTCGGCTGAGGTGCCCGCCACCCGACTTCGAGTGCTGGCCACAGCGGATTTAACATGGTTTCCGTTTGGCCCCCAGGACCGCCTTCGGGTGGATAGTCGGACGCCCAAATAGTGTCCGGAGACCTGAGTTATCAAAAAAAAAAAAATGTCTAAGTCGTTCACCTAGACAATAAGTTGACTTTTTTTCAATTGACCAATTATAGTTTGGTAGACGGCTAAATCTATAACATTTCCCTCTTTTGGACCCTGAGCATACTTATGCTCTAGGGAAGATATTTAATTGGGCCCCTAGGCCCATTGATACAATCCAGATGCGTATTTACAGTTGGCCTAGTATCCTCCTCACTAGTTTCATGGCCTAGTAACCAAGATTCCAATGTTTCATAAATGTTTTTTTTTGTTGCTAACTATGTTTCATGATGTTAGAGAACTCAATAAGAGGAAACTTGGTTTCAGGAGAAGAATCAGTCTCAGAAGTAACAAACACAATGTAAGCATCCTCATAAGTGTGTCAGTTTCATATTCAAAACTGATCTAACTCAACCAAAATATTCCTAATTTCTTTAAAAATCAGTTTATCTAAAGAGAAGACTTATTAGTTTAAGGGGTTACCAAAAAAAAAGCAGTTAGATATGGTTGTGAAATTAGGTGCGAAAGGTATGACTATTAGAACGTTTTGTGGGGAATTCGAGAGATTCATTTATTTTGGCGTACCAACTGGAAACAGGCTCTATCTGCATTGCATGGCCGTTTTGTCAGATTATTGACCTAACACACCCATCCTACGGTCCAGTTCTTCTCTTCATTCTCCACGTCATGTGTGTTCCACGTGTATGGTCTCCTTAAATTCTCCAAAACAAAAAAAAAAAAAAAAACAATTTGTTTATTTATTCTTCTTCGTTTATTAGTCTTTCCGCCTCCACGGTTCTCTCTCGACGTCTCCGCTAAAAGACTATTCTACCCCTCGCCGCCTCTCTGAGTCTCTCTCTAAATTGTACAACCTCTCTGTTCGCTCCTCTATTTGATTCTCCGTTCCTCTGCTTCGATCACTGTAAGTTCTCCTTCTACATTATTCGAATCTTTCATGGAACTCTCTCTCTCTCTCTAAAAGGCTTTGATCAGTTTCTTCTCAGATCTCTCAAAAAGTTTAACTCTGTTATGTCTCAGATCAAATCAAATGAAAAAAAAGATTCTAACTTTACAACACTGTTTTTCTGTTTTTTTTAACCAATGTGTACTCTTGTAGCTCTTCTCTGGATTAGTACAACTGTCATGTTTGTCTTGTAATAAAGCTACTTGTTCACTATCGATTTCAGGAAGTGAAAGATGATTCCTTACGCTGCTGGTGTCATTGTCCCTTTAGCGTTAACCCTTTTGGTTCGCAATGCTAAGAAAGACAAGAAACGAGGTGTGATTGTTGATGATGTTGGTGGAGAGCCAGGTCATACCGTTAGGAACCACAGGTTTCAAGATCCTGTTAGCTCTCACTGGGAAGACATCTCCACTCTCCCAGAGCTCTTTGAGATCTCGTGTAAGAACCATAGCGAGAGGTTTTTCCTTGGGACGAGGAGGCTGGTCGCTAGAGAGGTTGAGACTAGTGAGGATGGGAAAGTGTTTGAGAAGCTTCATTTGGGGGAGTATGAGTGGAAGACGTTTGGGGAGACGCTTGAAGCTGTGTGTAGTTTTGCTTCTGGTTTGGTTCAGATTGGACATAAGTCTGAAGAACGTGTGGCTATTTTTGCAGATACGAGAGAAGAGTGGTTCATTGCATTACAGGTACTTTCTCTGCTTTCATATGTATGTATTGTTGATGCAGTTGTGAAATTTTCCTTGGTTTACTGTTACAGGGTTGCTTCAGGCGCAACGTTACTGTGGTTACTATCTACTCATCTCTGGGAGAGGAAGCTCTTTGTCACTCGCTCAATGAGGTAGCCCTTACTTCTCTTCTCTGTTTCCTCTCTTATATCCATGCGATCACATGGACCTCTGATATGTTTTTGGCTGTTTGTTTTCTAATTTTCTAGTTAGTTATGTCTTCATGATTCACTTTCTTTGTTTCTCCAGACAGAGGTTACAACCGTTATCTGTGGTAACAAAGAACTCAAAAAGCTCATGGACATAAGCCAACAGCTTGAAACTGTCAAACGCGTCATTTGCATGGATGATGAGTTCCCGTCTGAGGCAGGCAGTACTTGGACGACGACATCACTCTCTGATGTTCAGAAACTTGGCCGTGAAAGTCCTGTCGACCCTAATTTCCCACTTTCAGCTGATGTTGCTGTTATAATGTACACTAGTGGAAGCACTGGACTCCCAAAGGTTAGTAGGTTTTCAAAACCAGTTTACTCTTACTTTTGTTGTTTCAGAACTCTTCAGGTTTTTATTTATGGGTCTTGAATATGTATTATCAGCTAGTAATCTGATTATCCCACCTTTCAAATCGTATAGGGTGTTATGATGACGCATGGGAATGTCCTAGCTACAGTTTCAGCAGTGATGACAATTGTTCCAGACCTCGGAAAGAGGGATACATACATGGCATATTTACCTTTGGCTCACATCCTTGAGTTAGCAGCTGAGGTAATCTTCAAACGTTGTTGCTCAATGTGTTCTTCCTGCAGTTCCTTGACTCTTAATGCGTTTATTGAATTTCGTTGCTGTAGAGTGTAATGGCTACTATTGGGAGTGCTATTGGATATGGGTCTCCCTTGACGCTCACTGATACTTCAAACAAGATTAAAAAGGGCACAAAGGGAGATGTCACAACGCTAAAGCCTACTATAATGACAGCTGTTCCAGCCATTCTTGATCGTGTCAGGGATGGTGTGCGCAAAAAGGTTTGTGGATGTTAGATACACATTGAGATTCTTTGGTTTGTTGAAGCAGTTGAGCTTTTGCTCTGTAACTTGTTTAAACGTGAGTAAAACCTTATATGATTGCACAAGCACTGACAGTTTCTGACCATCAGGTTGATGCAAAGGGAGGAGTTGCAAAGAAACTGTTTGACTTTGCATATGCTCGGAGATTATCTGCAATCAATGGAAGTTGGTTTGGAGCCTGGGGATTAGAAAAGCTTCTATGGGATCTGCTTGTGTTTGGTAAAATCCGTGCAGTCTTGGGAGGTCAAATCCGTTATTTGCTCTCTGGTGGAGCCCCTCTTTCTGGTGACACTCAGAGATTCATTAACATATGCGTTGGGTAAAAGCATCCTTGAATATCTCCTTGAGGCTTGGTACTCTTCAGTATGTCTCATTCCTTTGTCATCTAATATTATGATATTCCTCAGGGCTCCAATTGGTCAGGGGTATGGTCTAACAGAGACTTGTGCTGGTGGAACCTTCTCGGAGTTTGATGACACATCCGTTGGCCGTGTGGGTGCTCCACTTCCTTGTTCCTTTGTAAGGTAACCTCTTTACTTGATTCTGTCCACCAGTCTTGGTTCAAAACTTAATCTGACTCGTTTGCTTATGTTATGATGCTTATATCTTGTTTCAGCTAATAGACTGGCCGGAAGGCGGGTACTTAACCAGTGATAAGCCAATGCCCCGTGGTGAAATTGTAATCGGTGGCTCAAATATTACACTAGGGTATTTTAAGAATGAAGAGAAGACTAAAGAAGTATACAAGGTGGGTAATTCAACATCTATCAGTTTCTGCAGTGTTTAAGATTGGTTGGTTTAGTCCTCTAAACCGTTCTCTAACTCTTCGATGTTTCAAAGGTTGATGAAAAGGGGATGAGGTGGTTCTACACAGGAGACATAGGACAGTTTCACCCTGATGGTTGCCTTGAGATAATAGACCGTAAGAAGGATATTGTCAAGCTTCAGCACGGGGAATATGTCTCCTTGGGAAAAGTATAGTCTTCTCAAAACCGAATCCTCACTCACTATTCAAGCTAAGGCGTATTGTATTAATATAAACTTTGTTTTTTTTTTATGTTTGTAGGTGGAAGCTGCTCTCAGTATAAGCCCTTACGTTGAAAATATAATGGTTCATGCTGATCCATTTTACAGTTACTGTGTGGCTCTTGTGGTTGCTGCGCAACAAACACTTGAAGGTTGGGCTTCAAAGCAAGGAATAGAGTTCACCAACTTTGAAGAGTTGTGTGCGAAAGAACAGGCCGTGAAGGAAGTGTATGCGTCTCTTGTGAAGGTATGTTTATCCTGAAAACGCAGTGATTCGAGTCCCCCATCAGCTCCTCCTTGTAATATCTGTTGTGTTATGTGTTTTTTTGTTAGGCGGCTAAACAATCGCGGTTGGAGAAATTTGAGATACCAGCAAGGATCAAGTTATTGGCGGCTCCATGGACGCCAGAGTCAGGGTTGGTGACAGCAGCTTTAAAGCTTAAAAGAGATGTAATTAGGAAGGAGTTCTCTGAAGATCTCACTAAGTTATATGCTTCCTAAGTCTTCTTCTTCTCTTCTACTCTCTTTTTTTTTTTTTCTTCCCAAGGTATCCGTAAGACGCAACAAACAAAAAAAAAGAACTGAAGTCTCTAAAAAGAGTACATTACTACTTCTTTTTCCTCTAAAACACAACTTGTTTGTCTTTCTGTAAGTTGGTTTGCTTGAGAGTATAAAAGAGAGTCGTTGACACAAAGAAACTTGCATTGGAGTCCCAAAAACCTTTGTACTATAGACTTAAAAGCCAAATACTAATATGGCAATTGACTTGTCAAGTCTTGATCAATCTGTCATGAAGCAATAATGGTTGTTATTATAGCCTATAGTAGAAGAAAGCTTTTTTCTTCCTTTCTGTTTGTTATCGTAATCGCTGATCTTTAGCTTAGGATGTTGTCTAAGTCGTCAGCTTCGTTTTTTGATCATCGATCTACGGATAGTCATTCGGAGGGAGGGGAAAGAATGGATGTGGAGTTGCTCTGAGTCATGGACATCATCCACACTCATTTGAAAAGAGAAGCTTTCAGGGAACTTCTTCTTCCATCGAAACTGATCTCATCATGGGTGATTTTCTTGAGATGTACGTTTTGTAGCTTTGCCTGAGACACCAAACGGTAAGAATGGACCTGAGTCTTTCACAGAAGAAGCTGCTGTTCAGACAGATAAACTCATTGGCTTCTGAAACAGAAGTATTGACTTGCCTATATAAGGAACTTGAAAGAAAAGTTGGAATCGGAGAAAGATGAGCTAGGAAGCAAAGTAAAATGTAGCAGAGAGGTAGTGAGCACCTTGAGACTTGAGCATGAAACTATCGTTTGTAATAAAGTGGGGATGGAAAAGAAGTTGGAGAAGATGATGGAGGTTGAGAAAGCTGCTGAGCTGCAAATATCTTTTGACATAATCAGAGATAAGTATAAAATAATCTCAATTTTGTCTACAAGATACTGATAACTAAGAAAACAACAGAAGTTGAATCTCAAATAGAAACCATGGGAGCAGAGGCACAGATTAAATCCGCAAACATCAAATCTTTGGAAGAAGAGGTTGTTAGGAAAGAGAAGTTTGCTTCTGGTGAGCTCTGAAGAAAATGTGAGGCTCTTGAAGAACAAGTATCACTCCATCAAGAGAGAAATGACAGAACCCAAGATCAAAAAGGTCTCTCATGGCATGAAATTATCAAGAATCTTCAGCCTCTTCTGCTGCTGCTGCTGCTGCTTTAAAGCAAGGTTCATCAAACCGAGGGAGTTCTGAGATGAATCGCAAATCGCAATGGATTTGATAAAGTATTCACTTCAAGTAAAGACCGGACACATCTGGTTATTTAGCTTAACTTTGGCAGTAGGCAAGCGAAAAATCTGTTAGGTTAAAAAAGATCCTTTTTGACGGTTTTAACACTTCTTTTACTTTGTTTTCCAGGTTTTGTATGCTTTGTAGTTTAATGATAATCTATAATGTTAGTTCAAGAGATCTTTCTTCTTTTGGTTATAACATGAATGTTTGTGAAGATCTCAATTTTCTTTTAGGTCTTTAGTTCTATGCGTATATTATGCTGTCGTAAGTAATAAGTTATGGTTATGAACTCATAACTAACGTGAACATCAAGGTTGGTTAATCTTGGCTAAATTTCATTAAGATAAATAAATGGATTATATGCAACTGTGTATAGCATCCAAGGTTCTATGGTGTAGTGGTTAGCACTCTGGACTTTGAATCCAGCGACCTGGGTTCGACTCCCGGTAGGACCTTTTTTCAGTCACTTTTTTTGTTTGTTTTTTTTTTCAGCTTCGAAATCATCGGAGAACGTATACAAACGCAGTGTTCTCATTACTTCTTGGCTTTATCAAAGCATTTGTTTCCTTTTGTTACCACTGTTTTAAAAACTAGATCGGAAACAAGTCGGAAAAACCTTTAAATGATGATTGAATATGTTAAACTGGGTTTAACCGATTTCAGTAATTTTATTAGAAATACTATTGTAATTAATCTTTTACCTTTGAATAAAATATTTGGTTCATGGTATAATAAATTCAACAAAAATATCAAACAAACTACTATTAAATTTAAAGTTTAGAAAGTGTGACACTTAAAAATACTTTTCATTATGTAAAACAATACAAAAGGATTTAAAACAAATAGTATATGAAACGAGAAAATAAAGTATCTCGACTAAAAATCAATGAGATTACAAAATAAAGTGAAAAAAATTAATAAGTTATATTTTAGATTTGAATTCAACTAACTTATAATTGTAACTTGTGGAAATTTTGTAAAATGGCTAAATCTTGAACAAATATAATGGTGGGGGGTTTAAAAATCTCCAAAATATTCTTTAAAAAATATATATCTAAAATATATCACTTATTATTAGAATAGAAAAATAGTTCATGAAATAAAGTAATTATCCAACGGTTTTGCCGGTTTTCAGTGTTTTCTAAGCTTGATATAAGCTTTTAAGTCACTTTGATCTCCTTTGGGTTTTACCATCAATCCAACCCAGCTATATCTCTGGTTCACAGTTCAATCCGATTCGACCATCGGTCCGGTCTGGTTTTGACATCACTGGTTAAAACAAATTGATTTATGACATTTGATTATGATGATTAGATCATTCGGCCTAAATGTCATAAGATAATTTTTGGCTGGATACGGTTAAGAGGCCTACCTGACAGGCCTGTTAAAGATCCATCCTAAACCCATTACAAGGCCCAAACATAACACAATGGGAAGGAAGGAAGGATCAGGACAAATAAAACTTTCCTCTGATTTACATTTTTCACATTTGGCGAACACTACGATGGCGGCGACATCGGAGACGAAGACAACGGCGACTGAGCCACTGAAGATAGTGTGGAACGAGGAGAAACACCGATTCGAAACCGAGGATCACGAAGCTTTCATCGAGTACAAGATCAGAAACGACGGAAAAGCAATGGATCTGGTCCACACCTACGTTCCTTCCTCAAAACGAGGATTAGGTTTAGCTTCTCTCCTCTGCGTCGCCGCCTTCGAACACGCTTCATCTAACTCCATCTCCGTCATCCCTTCCTGCTCCTACGTCTCCGTAAGATCTCTCAAATTTCTAATTTCGATCTCGAAAATTCATGGAATCTTGAAAGTTGAATCGGTGTGTGTGTGTTTTGTTAGATACCAAATAATATTCTGTTGTATATTGTTATTTGGTTGAGATATTTTAGGAGATACCCAAGGGATCTTCCCTGACTTTCTGTAACAGAGATGAGCATATATACTCATGTACTTACGTTAATGAATTCAAGGAGTTTATCTTTACTTTCATGTTTTTTGCAGGATACGTTTCTTCCTAGAAACCCAACGTGGAAGCCTCTGGTTTATTCAGAGGATCTCAAGTCTAGCATTTGAATCAAGACTCGTGTTAACATTGTTGTTAAGCTTGTGTTTTATTGTTGGTTGTGTAATCTTCAAACGTTGTAATCAAAATCTGTCGTAGACAGAAGTACTTAATCTATAATAAGGAAGTCGTTGGATGTCTTTGTATGACAAGATAATCGTTGTTTGATTGTAATAGAGTATCTGGTAGACATTTTAAACACTTGAAATTTCCACAATGATCGTATTATAGTTATCAAAATAGCAAATCAAAATTATCGAAGAATTGCTATACTTGCTAAAACTCTTAGATTATCATTTTGAAAGTTTATGAAGTTCAATTTTCGTTAGAAATCATCTGTTTTGCTAAAGAAAATGAATTTAAGATTGTTTAGATTTTGTCAATGTACAAAGGCTCCAGAACTTTTTAGACATTGAAAAAGCAATTTAAAGCATTAAGATCGAATTCAACTTTAATATATTTTTCGTGTAATTCGCTGTTATATTCGATTGAATACCTAAATTGCTTATCTTATGTGTTTGTTGTATTTTTATTTTTATGCCCAAAGAGGATAGATAATTCTGTCTTTTTATTTTATGGAAGAACAATGAATTTTAATGAAAGTTTGTGTTCCAAAAACCAATAAAACTAAAAGAAAACCATTTGTGTACAAAAAAAAAATGAAAAGAAAACCAAACTTAACTTTATAAATACTCTGTCGACAAAAAAAACTTTATAAATACTCTTAAGCAAATTTTAATCTCTATTTTTGAATGACTTGAAAACGCAAAACTAAACCATATTAAAAACTGAATATCTATACATAGTGCTGATCCAACATTTCGAATTTTCTTGATGTCTTACGCTCATTTAAAACTAAGCACCCTTGTTATTCATGTAAAAAATTATAGTGTTCTATATTCAACTAAAATTTCCACTTAAAATCATAATGCAGGTCGGTTTTTTTGCCTATGCTTCGTACCAGACCTGTCCATACTTGATTATTACACATATATATATATTTCACATATATATTATACATATATTACACATATATATTACACATATATATTACACATATATTACACATATATTACACATATATTACACATAATAACAAGCAGCTGCCTGCTTTTATTTTTGGTAGATAAAACATCAAAACAGATAGGATCTTACTGATGCATAGCATGGGACTAGTAGTGGGGTTTTTATTTTTACAAACTTCAAATCTATTTGTGGAGCTCAATAAGCGAGAAAGAATAAGCACGGCATATGAACTCACAACGACTAAAGCCTGCAGCACGACCTAAAGTCTCCAATTGGGGAAGAGTCCTTTCTCTACCACCTGAACGTTGTGATAGTATGAACATGTCCATAGTGAGGTCCATGTTAGAAGCAAAGTCGTAACACTTTGGTTCTGTTGGCATAACCACGTCCACGACTATCACTTTTCCCTTTTCTGGAAGACTTGTGTAACAGTTTTTGAGAATTTTAACACAGTTCTCATCGTTCCAGGCATGCAGCATCCACTGTCATAAATTTACACAATTTTATTTTGTTAGAAAAATGTTTTAGACCATGATAGTTCATATACATGTATACTTACTTTCATGAAAATAGCATCTCCCTTTGAAATTTCTACTAACATGTCTCCGGCCACATGTTCCACTCCTATTACAGATTTAGTCAAGATATAATAATTTAACATTTTAATATAACAACTAATATAGAGATAATGACCAAAATAGATTTTAAAAAAAAAATTATCTCCAAAATAGTATTTAAAGAGAAAAATGACCAAAATAGACTTTACTAAAAAGTGTAAATACTAAAAAGTGTAAATACACATTTATACCTCTTGGGTTAACAAATCTAAACTTAGGGTTTAGAGTTATACGGTGGGGTTTTGGAGGTGGAGTTTAAAATTAAAAGAAAAAAAAGAAAATTAAAATTTTCAAAAATAAAATAAAAATCTATTTTGGTCATTTTATTAAAGTCTATTTTTGTCACAAAAACTTAAAACATGTATATTTGAGAAATTTGTCCATCTATATATCAAGTTTGTTATTTAATTTGTTTACCAGGATAAGGAGTAGCATTGACTAAAACCGATGGTAAGTCGAAATTGATGCCCTTAATATGAGGAAATTTGGAAGTGATTACACCTAGCACGGTTCCAACTCCTCCTCCCACGTCCACCAAAGTGTTAACATCTTCGAATCCTTTGTATTTTTCTAGAACCTTCTTCATGACCATGGTTGAAGATTCCGACATTGCCGGGCTAAACATCTCAGAGAATTGTTCATCTGAACCAATGTAGTCGAAGACTTTCTTGCCATAGGCAGAAATAAATGCATCTGTTCCTTGTAATATCACGTCCTTTATATGTGACCTGTAGAAAAATACTAGTTAGGAAACTATGTAAAATTAACTTGACCTAATTGCACTTTAATCTATAGTACGTACAAAGACGTGAAAATAACGTGGTCATGGCACAACATGAAGAGAGATCTGAGAGAACCCGAGCCGTCGTCACTAGCTTTCAAGAATAACTTGCACACCGGTTCAGCTGCGTATACCCTTTGGGGTTTTCCGGTTTGGTCGTTCTCTGCGGCTTCAACAACAAGACATTTCAAGACCGAGTGGCTAGCGAGTAACCGCATCAACCGGTCCAGCATCATTGGAGCCTCAGGGTTGGTGGGTTTAGTAGGGAGACGAGACGCTATCTCGGAAGGAGAGAGCCACACGCCGTCCTCAACGGTAGCCAACGTGTCGATGACTCCCAGCTCCAAAGCAGCTTTGAAGACCATTGGGAATGTCAAGGAGTAGACCATTCTCTCGGCTTGCAAGGCCACCATTTCTTGAGAATCTTGTTGTTCTTCTTCTTCTTTGGTCAGAACCGATTTAGGAGAAGTGCTTAAGGGCTTTTGAAGTTGGTTTGCCATTAGTTTGATATTGGTTGAAAACGGAGAAGATGGGTAGACAACAATGCAAGTAATGGAAAAGAGAGGCATGGTTTCAACATCCATGCCTTGTGCCATTTTATAGTGGAAACTGGAGGTAAATAAAATGTATATTTCATTCTTTTTGGTGTGTTAGAAATATTTATAAAAGGGGTAAAGTCATCGGTCGTTGGATTCAGGGTCATAATGGCACGTCGAAAGTATTGGGGTACGTCATCTTTTGGGATTAAACCCTAAAAACATGAAACTTTATGAGTAAAAACTAACAAAGTATAGCTTGCAAAAAAAAATCTAACAAAGTATAAAAAAAAATCTCATCGAAATCTAAACACTCTTGTATATACAATGGACGTTTATGAAAGGGTCAGGAATAGTTTCTAATCACATGTTTTAGTTTTTCTTAACGAGTCAGCAGTGCATACAAATCACATAACATGTTGTTCATTAATCTATGCATGTTTTTAACTAGTACTGGTATCCATGCCAAACAACTTAAACCCGACTAAATGCATGTAATTTGTTTAACTAGCACTTAACATGTAGGTGAGCAGGCCATTTGGTTAGAGTTTCTCCCTAGCTCACGTCAGATAAAGCATCAAGGTTAAATTTCAAGTCCAAAAGTTTAGTGGAATCTAATCACAAAGCTCTGTGAGTTTAGGTTGCAAATCATCAACCACCAACTCCCCTACGTACATACGGCTTAATCGCAATATACATTTTCAAATTTCGACTACGACAACTAAATATAGTTTTTTGGTTAATCCCTACGGTCGTGCACAAAAAAAAGAAAAAAAATCCCTATGGTCTACAGATTTAGGGTTTGTTAAGTCTAAGCTAGATCGATAAGAGAGAAAGTAGACTGAACTCGATTTGTGGTTTAATTCGAAGAGACTAATCAAGTACGTAGAGAGAGAAAGTAGAGATAAAGAGAGAAAGAAGATATTTGAGATCGTCGAGAGAAAATGAGAAAAAGAACCGGAGCCTCCTCTTTATAGAAAAAAGTACAGAACCCTAGGGCTCGGTAATCATTACCCTAAATGGGTCTACTGAGCCTAGGAGCGGTGTTTCCACTTCCCGAGTTAAATCTGACACCGCTTCAACTCGAACCTTAACTGGTCAAACTGAGTCACACTAACCCGCTCCTGATCGGGACGAGTAAGGGTCAGTCCATCCGAGTTGGCCTAAAAGCGAGGCTGGCCAAAAATCTGGTCGAATCGAGCAATAATCTTGCTCGCTCCAGCCTTTTGCCCTCCGAACCAGACTCGAGGAATTCGTCCGAAATCTAGACGCACTCCTTTCGAACAAACTGGGAGAGGGAGCTTACTGTTGGAGATGGATTACATCCTTCCACATGGCCCATCGGACAAAAGATCGGCCCATATTTTATTACCAGTATCTTCTTTTATATTTAAAAATTATAATTGTGCTATTTGTCTTTAAATAAAAATAAGTTTAATTTTTATTTTAAAAAATATTATGTAATTTTATTATTAAATTTTTATTATGTAATCTTATAAATAATATAACAATCGATAAGTTTTTAATTAAAAAAAATAAATAAAGATTTTTTGGTAATCTTGAGTGAAATTTTAATATAAATAAGAATTATAAAAAAACTCATGAACAAATTCACATATAGAAATATACTTATGTAATGTATACTCAAAGTTTTAATTGTTACCTAACCAGAGGAACATAAAAATACCCTAAATTTTATTTGAATAACCGATATATGTTTTTAAAAACTTGCAGTCTTACTCAAACCCAAAAATATAACCAAAAACTAAAACCTGAATCTTTAGAATATATATAATATTGAAAATATATTCAAAATACCATATATACTAAACATACACAAAACATTTTAGACATTTTAGGTATCCAATTAGGTCTCTTGTAGGACTTGCAAATTCAAAAAAAATACTTAATAAGTACAATGTCTTGGATCTGGATCCGAACCCAAACCGAACATATATTTTTACGAGTCGATTTTTAGGTTTGGATAAATGTCAAAGCCTGGTGTTCTTATAATAATTATTTTATTTTTATTTTGTTAATATATTTAAACATATATATGAACTAGTAAGACTTAAATTATGTAAAAATAAATTTTTCTCACTTTAAAATAAAATTTTAAATTATTTTTACATTTGATCGGATGCAACAACTCATCGTTCATATATACTTAGTTTGAAAGCATATTACATTACAATCTAACAATACTAAAAGTTCTTGAGCTAGAGCATTGAGGCTATCCACATAAGCAAATAAAATCAGCCACTTAGAATATAAACTTCTGCCATGTCAACCTTCCATAACTATAATCATAAGCCACATCATCTCATCAGTTCACGTTCTTAGTCCTTTCACCTTACTCCTCCCAACGTAAGCATTTATCGCTCACACAAAACTGGTTTGGTTTCTTCTCATATTTGGTATTTATATGAGTCATAGTCCTGTCTAACCATAATCCCTTGAGAAGCCTTTCTCTTCTTTAATGTTTGCGTCCGTATGACTTCTGATATTTTTCTGCTCATTTTTTACAGAAACGTTTGTATGGAAGCAATTGGAAACTTCATAGCAACACCTCAAACCTGGTCAAAATCTTTGTATTTGAGGGCTTACTGATTCTCAAATCTTTACAATGTACTCTATGTGTTTAATGTTCGTATGTAAGATTACCCAAAAGCTTCAATTTCTTTATCCATCTTCTAATATCTAGATTAAATTATAATTTTCGGTTTGTTTCTATAGTAACAGGTGTATGGTCCAAGGTAGTTTCAATGGCAGAAAGGTTGTCTGCTACATTCTCTGCTGCATCAGTTTTCTAGGTCCTTACAAGGCTGGTTCTTTTTTCTTTGTTGACAACTGCAATAAGAATCTTGACACGTTGGGTGACATTTACTACTACGCAGAGGTTTATGTCTATCTTTCAGTTGGTTTGAGTAGATTTGTCTTTGTGCAATGTTGCTAATATTATTTCCTTATGTCTAACAGATGTGGATATGATGCACAATTTGATCAAAGTCCACGAAGGTTGTCGTTAAGGAAACAAATGAAGCTAAAATAGTAAAATGCTAAGAGGGACCAGAACCAGCTTTGATCAAGGTGTTAACACAGAATTCTTAAGACTGAACTGGAATCAAGTAAAATTTATTTTGTAGATATGAAATCACTCAGTTGTTGTATTTGGTTTTATTATAGGTAAGAGTAATATCCCTTTAAAAATTGGCTAGATTGATCAAGCCAAACGGTTTTTAAGCTAGGGTTAGGAAAAACATCCCTTTATGTTGCAGAATATAAATGTATCATTAATGGAAAGGTGCCAAATGGTGTTTTTTTTTTCAAAAAGACACAGCTCTATGTGTGCGGCAGCAATATATATGTTTTAGTTGCAAGAAAGTGTTGGTTATAATCTTTTTTTTTTAATTCCTTAAGGTTATGGTTCATCTTTAACCGCAATTTATCTAAAGCATGTTGATTTGTTGATTGTCAGCAAAATACATGGTATGTTAGATGCCACCGTATGTGATCACAGAGCAATAAAGCTTTGATACATTTGGTCCTTCTAATGATGCTAAAAAGAGGTTGAAGATTCAAAAGTTATGCCTTGTGGCAATTGTTTTTTCAATCTCCCAAATTGTAACAGATCTTCAGACAGAATAAGTCGTTTGTTACATCTGAGATTTGACTTTTTGTTAGAAACTATATATTGTTTCTTCGACAACAATCAAGGTCTTAGATTCTCAAGCTTATCTCTGTTTTAGTGTCTCATTGTTTGAAAAAAGAACAAACAAAGGCATATATGTTTGTGATCTTCCAGTAACTAAAAAGATTAAAACAGAATCTTTACATTGTGAATGTGAGTTCCTTAGCCTGTGTAAAATTTTGAATTTCAGATGGAAGGTGAGGATGTTCAAATGATAGAGAGAATGGAGAATGTGATTTTAAGAGCTCCTAAATGAGGGATGTGCTCTGTTACTCTTTGTTTTTTCCTTTTTTCTTTAATATTTGAGCTCAAAGAAGATCCTTTAGTATTAAACCATTACCTCATATCTAAAACTACTCATCTTGCTTTCAGTATGCAACATGGTAAACAATTTTCTTCAATCACTAGAAATATCAAAATCTTCAATGCATGTAATCTAAAAAATATTTGGCACTGGGGATATACTTGCAGGCGTACACTCTTTGCTTCTAATAACATTTGTCCTACACAGTTTCCATGTTTCAGTCATAGAATCTGGAACTGCACATTTATATGATGAGCTAGAGATGTAGGTAGTTGAAAAAAACGAAGGAAGCAATGAAACAGCAAGAACTGTGCTTGATCAACAATTTAAAAGCTGAAAGCAATAAAAGCATCACAATCACAGATTCTTCACCTAAGCGTACTCAACAATAATATATTGTAAAGTTACAACAAAAAACAATAATAGATTGTATACTGCATATACACAAATATTAATTATGTGTTAATCTGAAATTAATATAAAAACTATGAAAACACCAGGTGTAAAGATTAATGTATTGATATATTTTGAATAAAAGTAAGAGATCAGAAAACAAAATAGACGAAAACGACTAATAATATATAATCAGTTTAATAAATAAAATAATAAACACTGAAAATAGTAAAATAAAATATGGTTAAATTAAAAAAAAATAAGATACACAAATATATAAAAGTCTTCTAAAATATTAAAAAGATGGTAAAGTGAAAACCATTTATAATAAAAAAATAATTATTGTATCCAACATTTTTGAAATTGGAAGAAAAGTTTCAGCCCATTTTACATTTTATGTATACTTCTAGAAAGATTACTGTTTTTGGTAAGAACTTAAATTCTTAGCCACTAATTATACAATATGAATCAGTAAGATATAATGAATAGAGGAGTTAGAAAATCAAAATTTTAAATGATTGAAATTTAATCTATTTTTTACTGTGATAATATTTTAAATAATGTATTTTATCATTATTTATGTTTTACATTCTAAAACATTTTAAAAAGTTAAAATTTATTTTAGTAATTTATATTTATCATAGTTTCTAATATATACTATATATTTAAATATGATAACACAATATTTTAAAATAAATTAAATTTATGAAAATAACTCCGGGCGTAGCCCGGGAAACGCTCTAGTATAAAGGTTGGATATTGTGAGTGTTTAGGGTGTCCACGTTAGTATAAAAAATTGACAAATCATATGATGTTGTTTTGCCACATCAGCATAGCTTCTGAGTTACCTCCTTCAAACCTACAAAGGTTTTTGTCGTCTCCAATTCTTCTCCTTTGTCTTCATCGTTACAAATCCTTACAAAATTGACGATTCATTCAGTTGAGTTTCACGAATTAATTGAATATCAATAAAAATCAATTCTATTGTGACTCACAAAAATTGGACGATTCATCTCCATTACCGTAAAGCTTCATCTTCACAAATTACTTCTCTTTAAATGAAATTTCGCTTAAAATATTTTTTCTGCAGCGGCAACAACTCCATTGATTGGCCTAGAGTTGATCTTAACAAATTTTCTTTCACCGTCGACACGGAGTCTGTTCTGTCACCGTAAATGGCTTGAAATCCAAATCCTTTTGTAATCAGGACGGGTTCACTCCAGTACAAACTACACCGTCATGAAGAGAGCATTCGATTAAAGCTGGGTAGGTTCCATCTCCAAAACGGTAAGGCTTTCTCGGTTTTACAGTCGATAACAATTGAATCTTTTGTGTAAAACCACTTGAGGTTAAGTCATCAGTCATTGTATGCTAAAGTGCAGAATGAGAGCAACTGCTGGACAATATTGGATCGATTAATTCTAAAGTCATTGTTCCAGTATGTTCCTGATTCTTTTTCACAACATTTGTTTCCCATTAAATTGTTTATCAGTCTCTGATCATTGATGGTCCTCTTTTAGGGACGCGACATCTTCCTCTGCCGGCGGCTCGAATCATGGTACGTTCATCCACTCTGCACTCTCAAGATAGCTGTTATGTAATTATTATTGAGCTGTGATATTTACGACAGACGAGTCTATCTTTCCAAGTGCTGATCGAAGCTCTAAGGTAAGCTGTAATTAGTCAATGGACTTTTGTTAATGTTTTGCAATTTGTATAGTCCTTTATAGTATATAGTGCCTATTTGGTGTCCTCTTCTAACACCCTGTTGCATAAATTTATTCCACCAGTTGGAACAAGAGAGTGCTAGAATTTGATCTGTTGTGGTTCAGAACACAATTCAAGCATGTGAAGGTCACCAACGACTTGAACAGGTCCAATCCAAATTTTGACTTCTTGGGGATAGTGGCGGATTGGAGTTACACGTTGTTGAAATAAGAGATGATAAAGTTGTTGGCCTTCTACCAAAAAAAAAAACTTTAGCTTTGGGAGGATGGAGCAACTTCTTTCACAGGCCATTATTGCATCGCTCGAATTCAAGAAAAGGATCAAACATGACCCACCATTTGTTGTCCTTAATTCCTGGAACCATGAGTCGATCGACTACAATAGTTATCTTTCTTCAGGTAATGGTATTGCCTCTAGGCTCTTCAAGAGAAGGTGAAACCTTTGTACTTGACAACGATTCAAAGCCAGACACCACCATATTCTTTAGGAGTCGTTTGGAAAGGAAGGAGAGATAGGCTGCAAAATTTTGGGTTATGGCAAGGTAGTGTAATAGAATATGCTCTGAGTGGTAATGCAACCGATTGGACTACTAAATAATAAATACTAAAAGGTTTGTATTCTGTTATAACTAATAAGTTAATATTCTTGGAAACTGCTCATGTTTTCATCTTACTAAGTGTCATTATGTCTTTCTAGGTGTTGGGAACAAGTACGTCTAAGGAGGTATTTAGTGTTCACAAAGAGGTTTTTTTTTTAGGAGGATGGAGAAGTGATAATAGGACTTGCACTTAGTAAAAAGAAAATTGAAGCCCGAGAGAAATGGCTTTCACGTTTTGAGGTATGTAGAACAATTGAGTAACTTAAAAATATTTGTTCTTTGCTCATTATTTCTATATGTTCTGATGTCAGTTTATTTTTCTGTCTGGCACTCATCTTGATCACAAAGGTAATAGAGAACATATCTTATCCTCCATGGTAAATCTTCAAAGGTTAATTCCTTCCATGGTTATGGGCTCAAACCCTGCCATAGAAAGATACTTTTTGTTCGTTTACGAAGAATTCCACTCAGGAGGCAAGGTTGCCCAATTCTCTGGTTATGTATCAGATCAGTCGGCATACATCACGGCGAGCAGAGTCTTGCCACTACGATCATTGGTATGACGCAGGTAGAGAGACAGAACGTCCAGGGCCTCCAGGCTGAAAAGTATCATAGCCAAATAATGAACAAGTACCATATACTCTCAATTGGAGAATGTAGTGATCTTTGATCAATGTTTTAGGGTCTGATATGTATTAGATAGGCATAGTCAGTTTATATTTTATAGGGTCTGATATCTTTATAGTATAATAATTTTTATTGTTATCAATAAACATGACTCTATCGGGTCTGACATCTTTTTAATGTAAATGATCTTTGATAAGTGTCTTGAAATGTAATGATCTTCAATCTTTTAGGGTCTGATATCTCAGATATCATAGTCAAATCATATTATTCAAATATAAAGACAATGAAGCAAACTATTTGTATTTCTTTTTTCTATTCAAGTTGAAAGAAGATATGGTAAGTCCATGTTCAAACCAAATTTAATGAAGCAATCTCCTTAAAATGTAATGATCTTCAATATTTTAGGTCTTGAATTTAGTTAAGAATAACAACCAAATTTTAAAGTTATTGAATCATTTTTATTGGTCATCAAAATTTACAGACTTAAATATTCAAAATGATTACACACTTGTGAATATATATATATATATATATATATATATATATATATATATGAAGTGAAGGTTATTTATCTATTCTTCAAATAATAATTTAATAATAAAACCAAATTATTTATAAAAAATATACGATACATAAAAATAATAGAAAATATTAAAAATGTATTAAATACATGAGTATTAAAAGTTTTAATAATTATTTAAACATGATTATTAAAATACTAATAGAAACTTTAACTATGTTTACATCAAAATATTTATTAAGTATAAATTACTGATATTTCAAACAAAAAAATTTTAATCTTTCAAAATTTTAATTTTTAAAATATCATATCAAAACAAAAAAATGAATAATATAATATAGAATAGTTTCTTTTAAACTTGTATGTTTAAGTTATATTCCCTCCGTTTTGGAAACGATCAATGTTTTAAAACAAAATTTGTTTCAAAAAGATTTTTATTTTACATTTTCTAAGCATTTTTATTAGGTAATAGTTGTAAACTATAAATTTCAAATAATTAATTGTGATTATTTAATTTTGATTGTCTAAAAATTGTGAAAAATATTTAATCATAAAATGATGTATTTATAATTAAAATTTTAGATGCATTTTTATATGTATAAAAACTTTAAAACATATTTTTTTTTGAAACTGGAATGAATATTGAGCAAATCATTATATTGTTGTTTTATATTTATAATAGAATTAGCTTTATATATATTAACACTTAATATATTTTGATGAGATTTAATAAAATTATATCAAAACCAGATATAAATTATGTGAAACATATATTATATACACCAAGTAATATCATAAAAATATTAATAACAAATTTCAACAAATTAATCAATGTATATACACTAAAATCAAATATTTTCTGAGTTTAAAAAAATTATTTTAAAAATTGAAAAGTCTAAAACAAACTTTTGTAAACTAATAAAATATCATAGTTCCGACATTATTAATTTATAGAATTTTTACTATAGTCATCTAAACTTGGAATGAGAACCATACTAAGACGAAGTAAATGTGATATTTTTAGCTATGAATCGGCCATAGAGAGAGAAAATAATCTATACTCATATGTTTCATTTTAGTTGTCGTTTTAGATTTTTACACATAAAATCAAAAATATTTAATTTTGTGTATTTTCAAAATAAAAAAAACATTAATAACTATAAACCTAACCACATTTCAAATACTAAAAAATAGAAAAACATATAAAGTTCATAAATTTAACATTGAAATCATAAAATGACACTTAATTTGAAATAAAAAAATTTATTTTACAATCATAAGTAAACTGAATCGGAAGAAGTAGTTTTCTAATTATTACTTCAATAAGTGGTAACTTACTGCAATATCTTCGGGTTAAATAATTCGCACAAATACTAAGTATATGCATTGCCAAAACCGAACGACCAAATAACATTCTGAACTTTATAGTTATTAATAGTAAATATATATATATATATATATATGATAACTACCCAACAAACTTCACCAAAAAATTGAAAGAATATTATCAGAAAATATGCATCATACAAAGAAAAAATCTCTAAAATCCATAAACAAAAACAATGAAGTTGTCAAAGGGTTGCACCTACACAAATATACAGCAGTAAATTAATTACTACAAATATAATCTGTTATCAAAATAACACATTCAAGTACGAATTTATTGCATGTCCTCAATTATAAGGCTATAACAACCAACTAATTTCCCAAGAGTCTTGAGCATCGAACATCAAAACACACCATCATCTTGATCATAAGCATCAATTTTGAAATACTATAAAATACACTATGTTCTCAATTTATACTAACTTATTTGAGATATTTTAAACACATTTAATGAAACAGAGCGTGATCTTAGTACTCGCTTCTACACAAACAAGACGATTATACAGTAAATTTTTAATAAATTAATAATATTTGAGACTTTAAATTTTATTAGTTTAAAATGTTATTAATTTACAAAAAAGGTATCTCTATTTATATATTTTCTAGAAAATAATTGATTTGGTTGTATATACTAATTAAATTTAGAAATTCGATATTTATATCGTTTTTTATACTATTTGGTGTACACGAAATATGTTTCATAGAATTTAAATGTATTTTAAATATAATTTTACTAAATATTATCAAAATATATTGAAGCTTTAAGAAAAAAATAGAGAAAAACTTCATTTGGAATTAAAATAAATAATACAATGATTTTTTTGTATTTATATAAATCTTATATAGATAAATTATTAATTTACGATTTCAGTGGGATTATGGTATTCTTTTATTGTTTTGTGTTATATTTTGAATCGGACAAACTCGGAACTGAAAAAATTCATTGATTGGAAATGTTTATTAATTTATTGAATATTAATTGATAGAATTTTTACTGTAATTTTTGAAATCCATAAATCGTTGTAGCAAATTGTAAAAATATAAACAAATAATCTGCGCGTAGCACGCTAATTGATCTAGTTAAGTGTAATAATCGAAACTGACACATAACCATGAAACACTCTATATACTATATTCGTGGTTATTATTACTGTTAACTTAACGCATTGGGAGTTCTAAGACCATCTCCAACAATAGATATGGTATTAGGGTTCTAAATCAATTTTTTAATTGAAATTAATCAAATTAAAAATTTTAGATACTTCTTTAGTTTTAATCCCTCCAATCATAGAACCAATTAAAGGTTCTAAGTTTCAAAAATTTGAAAACTTGTAATAATAGATTACTTGCATTACATTCTATAATTAAAAAAAAAATATAATTATTGAAGTACATAAAAACATATAACATAGATTGAGAAATCATAAACAAAACATATAACATAGATTGAGAAATCATAAACAAAACTTATAATTGTGATCAAACCTCTTTCTTGGAGGAAGAAAGATATTTGGGTGTTATTTTTTTTTTTTTAAATACTAACCAATGAAAAAGTGACACATTAATTTAGAGTTGGTTCCAAAAGTTCCATTTTTAGAACCATATCTATCTATTTTCCCTCTTTTTGATTTAATTTTGAGCATATAATGAGATAGAACCGTGAGATAGAACCTTTTTAGATATCCCATTGGAGATGGTCTAAGCAAAATAAAATACAAGACTTACCTTTCCAACCGACACTATTAAGATTGTACGCTCAAAAATCTTGCTTCGCTATGTATAATAAATTACTTTCAAAACTAATGGTTTTTTGGAATTTTGAACCACAAAACATATTCGTAGAATTAAGTGGTAGAATAAGGAAGACTTTTTCTTCTGTTCACCCTATTAATTCACCACTAAAATAATAACTAATAAAAATTGCCAATTCATATTCTATTTTGTAAAAAATAGTTTTACCCTTTAGAATTCAGGGTTTAGATTTCACATTAAGATTTAAAGTTCACCTCCTAGGATTTAAGGTTTAGGGTACACCCTTAAAATTTAGGATTTAAGATTCATTAATGTTCTACACCAAAATTCTATTTTCTAATTAGTTTTCATTTTTTCATAAATAAAATATGATTTGGCAAATTTTCATTCTTTATCACTTTAGTGGTGAACCTACAAATTCACCCTAAAAAATTAACAGAAGAAAAACTCAATAAAGATATGCAAGACATATTAAATCATAGCAACAACAGAAACGAAACTGAAGCTAAAGAAAGATTTCTTTTGCCAAATGAAGCTAAAGAGAGCTCTCTTTACGACCCGATGATTGTGTATTTGTATCAACATATCTAGTCGTGTCTATACCAAACAACACAATATTTTGAGGTCAGTGTCATTCTCAATATTTATTGTCATTATGGAGCTGAAACTGAATAAGATAAATTACCATAATAATAGCCAAAGAAAAAGTTGATCGGCTATGGAAATTTTACGTCCATATTTTTTGCAATGATTCAGCTACCATTAATGTATTTTCTTATCCTTACTTAACACCACAGTTTTTTATTATTATCTTGCAATGATTTTTAGAGCATCATTAGTGGTTGTTTTTAGAGAGAGTACCTGAAAAATATTAATAATAAAATATGTTAAAGTGGGAAAGAGAAGATTAAAAACATGAGGTACGCTTCGTGATAAAGAGACTTTGAGCAAATGGCAAGAGATCAATTCTACAGATGTCACGTTTTTATTGATGTACTACTTTTTCAGTTATTAAATTAAATCAGATAAATAAATTGTGTTAAAAAAATAATATTAATACATAGAAAACTGTGTGTGAGAAATTCACCCGTTGCTGCTGCTCTTAGCTGCCACTTTCAAATGAGTTATTGGCAACTGTGCTGACAAAGACACCTATACAGGTATAATTCGAAGAGTTATTGTGTACAAGTTGGTTATCGGATACCTTCATCTTCCTAAAGTTGGAGAGTATGGGATAATTAATGACTACTATATGTGTGATGCATATCCTTACCTTAAGTTGGAAGAGATGGACATATAGTTTATATGTCCTATGTAGAATTGGACTAGGAGATAAGCTCAAGTTCTTGGTCCGCTACGAACATTGCTGGCCCTGATTTATATTGGGCTGGAAGCAACAATTTTTTATAGTATGGTTTGGTTCTTGTTGTTGTTGGTAGGAAACCTGAAGCAGATCACGGATAAATAGAACAAAGACAGAGAGGAAAAGAGAGATTTGATTTCAAGATTCATTTAAACTGAGTACAATGCATTAAGAGCATCTTTAACCAAGGGTGCTTACCTTTGGTTCCCACAAAAATTTTCCTCCCAATGTAAGCATCATTGCTTATATTGCCTAATTAAGCACTATTGCTTACACTGTTTGTGATACATGGCGACCCGTGATTGGTCCAGCTTTTTAATTTTTTTTTAATCAAATAAAAAAAAAAAAATTAAGCACCCCTAACGAGGTTGCTAGGGTTGATTTAAACCAATACCATAAAACTATTCTGCATGAAATTAATTTCACTAACAAATAAAAAAGCCCTCACAATTTATTCATTATAAGATTTTTAGCCCGTACTGTTGATTATTGTTTTATTTTCCAAGTGCCACATCTATTTGCGGAACTCGATAACAGAATATGAATAAGCAAGACAAATGACTTCACATCTAATGAAACCTGACTCGAATGCTAAGTTCTCGAATTGTGAAAGAGATCTCTCTTTACCACCCGAAGATTGTGTCAACATTAGCAGGTCCATGGCGAACACAATGTCAGATAAAAGTTCACCACCCTTTGGTTCTGCTGGTGCAATCCTCTCTACAATTATCACCTTCCCCTTTTCCGGTAGACTCTTCCAACAATTCTTTAGAATCTTTATACAATCTTCGTCCGTCCAATCATGTAATATCCACTATCAATAATTTACCCATTTTGTGTCAGAAATGACAGACTTTAATAGCCTCGAAAAGATCAACAATAATTCAATATTGTTTTTATATTCAAATATTTATATGTAACTTATTTTAATACAAAAACATTTATATGTAACTTACTTTCATAAAGACGGCATCTCCCTTTGGAACTTCAATAAACATGTCTCCAGAGACATGCTCAACTCCTATAGTTAGTAACATTACAAGTTTGAGAGGTAGTTACTAATAGTAACACTACAATTCAAAACTTTTAATATAAGATTTATTAATTTTTATACCTGGATAAAATGGAGCATTGGTTAAAACCTGAGCTAGGTCGAAATTAACGCCCTTGATATGAGGATACTTGGATGTAATTAAACCTAATATGGTGCCATTTGCTCCTCCTACATCCACGAGAGTGTTAACACCTTCAAAACCTCTGTAAACTTCTAGCACCTTCTTCATGACCATAGTGGACGATTCAGACATTGCCTGGTGAAATAGCTCCCCGAACCGTTCGTCCAAATTAATGTATTCAAATATTCTCATGCCGTGTGCATTGCTGAATGCATCTCTTCCTTCCAGTATCACATCCTTGAGCTTCGTCCTATAAAGTAAAGAACCAAAAAAAAAAATCCTTAGTTTTTCATTTATTTAAGTTTATACTCCCTCCGTTTCACTTTATTTGTCATTCTAGGTTTTTACACACAGATTAAAGAAACATTTAATTTTACATATTTTCAAGATAAAAACACAATTACTTATACACCTAACCACTTTTTAACCAATAAAAAATTGGAATATTATATAAAGCTAATTAATTTTGTCTCGAAACTCTAAAACGACATTTATTTTGAAACGAATTTTTTTCTCTAGAATGACAACTAATTCGAAACGGAGGGAGTATATAACAATTTTTTTGGTAAAATTACATATAACATTTTATATGTGAATAGGTTTGATTAGTAAGGTAAATACATCATTGAAGCACTTACCAAGTCTTAAAAATGACTTGGTCATGCAGCAAGAAGAGCAAAGACGCGAGAGAACCAGAACCGTCACTATCTTTCAAGAAATACTTGCAAACCGGTTCGGCCGCATATACACTTTCCATCTTTCCGGTTCCACCGTTTTCTCTGCTTTTTACCATACGGCACTTCAGCATCGAGTGGCTGACGAGTAACCTCAGCATCCGGTCCAGCAAAACCGGTGCCTCCGGGTTCATTGGTTTGGTTGGAAGACGGACCGTTATCTCTGAGGGTGAAAGCCACGCGCCGTTGCCTGCAGCAGCGATGGTGTCGATGACGCCTAGCTCCAAAGCGGCTTTAAGAACCATAGGGAAAGCCACAGTGTTCACTATACTCTCAGCTTGCAAGCTCACCATGTTCTCGTCAAAAGCTTGTGCTTCTTTGGTTAAAACCTGTTTGGGGTTAGTGGTTACGGGCCCTTGAAGATGGTTTGACATTGTTATTGTTAACTGAGAGATTAAAGTTTAGATGACAAAGGTAGAGTTTAGTTTGAGAGTGTGGTTTAACTCTCACAATAAGTACCATTTTATAGGGATAACTTTCAAACCAAGTGTACCGGCTTTAGATTTGAAATGGTGCCAAGATTATGTCTCTTTTTTTTGCAACACGACCAACATTATGTATAATATACTGTAGTACTCTCTCTGTTTTTAAATAATATATATTTTAAATTTTCATATATATTAAAATATAATATTTAAATATTAATGTATTAACTTTTAAAAATATAATAATTTTCTATAAATTTATTAATTAATATTTTTTGGAAATTTACAATTCGTTATTAAAAATGTATAAAAAATTTAAAATATTAATTTCTTAGAAACAATTAAAAAGTGCTAAAATATATACTTCATTCGTTTTTAAATATAAGATGTTTTAGATAAAATACGATTATTAAGAGAATTACTTTTTATCTAAAATATATTATTAGAGTTATAAATAAAAAACTAGTTAACCAATTATTAAATGTAATTATTAAATTTGATTGATTATACAGTCTTTGATAAAATTAAAATTACCTAAAAATATAAAAACATTTTATATTTTGAAATATAATTTTTTTTAAAACATTGTATATTTTGAAACGTAAGAGCATGATTAACCAAAGAACCCATTTAGAGTTTTTTTTGTTTGATTGTTTTTTTTTAGAAAAAATTAAAACAAACCAGTCGCATGCCGCCATATGTCTGTGGGATCCGTGAATAGTATAAGAACCCAAGAAAAAAAATCATAATTAAAAGATTTTAGAGATGGTTTTTAAGTAGTTTTGGTGGGTCCCCTCTTCTTAAGAATCCTTTAAGAGCTCCCTATAATAGGTTTCCCTCTGTTCAGATTTATTTGACGTTTTACAGCTTGTCACATAAATTAAAAAATCTGATGTAATATCTATTTTAACCTTTTCATTTGTGTTTAATATTAACTTAACTTTATATAGCTATCACTATAGATCATTAACTACAAGGGTATAAAAAGTCACATTTCATCATTTTTTGCATAGAATTAAGTGAACGTCAAATATATTGACACGAAACAAAAGTAATAAAACGTCAAATAAAAGCGAACCGAGGGAGTATTGTTTTTAACGCATGGAGGCGGCCGACAGGGTAGTCTACGTTTGTCTAAAACATTAATGTTTATATCTTGGGTTCATCGACAAATTTAGATGAATGGAGCATTGGGATTTGGGAGTGGCGTGTGGACTGTCACCAAAAACAATTTAATATTTTGGTTGTTACAAAAAGATTTGTGTTTTAAAAAAAAATTGTTTCAAAAAGTTATTTTTTTTATTTTTAAATATAAATTCTTAAATATTGATTAAAGGTTATAGGGAATATTTAACTACGAAAAATAATAAGACATTGACAGCTAAATTAATATTATATGCTTTTTAATAAATGTAAAAAATTTAAAATATACATTTTCTGAAACAGAGTTAGTATAATACTCCCTCCGTTTCAAATTACTTATATTTGTAAGGTAAAATTTTCGTTTTAAAATAAGTGTCGTTTTATAATTTCAATGCAAAATTTAATAATTTTATATATTATTTTATTTTTTTATTGGTTGAAATGTGGTTAGATGTATATGTAATGATGTTTTTATTTGGAGAATATGTAAAATTTAATGTTTTCTTAATCTTTATGCAAAAACTTAAAACAACAACTAAAATAAAACGGAGGGAGTATTATCAAATATGTAAACATAACATTGTATATGATTCACCCAATCTTATATAATATTATCAAATACGTAAATGTAACATTGTATATGATTCACCCAATCTTATATAATATTATCAAATACGTAAATGTAACATTCACTACAAGAAAATTCGGTCTTTACTAGGAAAATTTTTCCTCGTAAATTTACTACGACTTTACGAGTACCTTACGAGGAAAATCGTTTTCCTCGTAAATCCGAAGTAAATCTACGAGAAAAAATTTTCCTCATAAATTCGTAGTAAAATTACAAGGAAATTACGTGGAAAAAGACATTTCCTCGTAATTCGTAGTAAAACATTTCTTCGTAATGTCGTAGTAAAATATTACTACGGAATTAAGAGGAAAATTTCCTTTTACTTCGAATTAGCGAGGAAATGGGTAGAAAATATGTATTTTAAATCTAAAACATGTTTGTATCTACTTTTCCTCCCAATTTCACCTGAGGCTATACTTTCCATACCTATGACTATGGTAGATACCGGGCGACAAGTAATTATGGAATATGTGTGAAAGGTGAAACAGATTTCTACGGGATATTGCAGGAGATTTATGAAGTTCAATTCCCAGGAATGAGTCTGAAATGCGTTGTCTTCAAGTGTGAGTGGTACGACCCTGTCGTCAATAGAGGTATTCGGATTAACAAGAACGGTGTAGTTGATGTCAATGGTGGACGAAGGTACAACAATTTTGTTTTTTGACATACTACATGTTCTGAGTACTAATTTCTACGTTGTCTTTATTTTTGCAGGTACAACAAATTCGAGCCTTTCACAATAGCTTCCCAAGCAGATCAATTTTGCTTCATTTCATACCCTCGGATTACTACCTCGGGAATAAACTGGTTAGCTGTTATCAAAGTTACACCTCGAGGACGAATAATCGTTGGAGAAGAACCACCATTACAAGAAGAAAATACCAATGAAATCGAGTAACCTAAAGCAGAAATTGATGACATCCTACTCATTGATCCGCATAATCGTGAATACGAAGATGTTCCTGATCACTCAATGGACGACGGTGTTGATGACGAGTTTTATGAAAATGATGATGTTTCTACAGATTCTGAGAATGTATCCGAATGAATTATGTATGTTTTATAAGTTTGTTTAATCACAAAAACGAATTTGAATGATGTATGTTTTAAGTTTGTTTTATAAAAAAATTGAATTTGAATTTGAGGTTTTGGTGTAGAAGAGGTTTGGAGTTTGGTTGTAGAAGATGTTATAAGTTATGGAAGTTGTGGTTTCGGGTTTCAAGTTTAGGGATTTACAAACCTTTTCCTCGTAAAACCTTAGTAAACAAAAACACGGGACTAGTGATTTCCTCGTAAAGTCCTAGTAAAATTTTACTAGGACATTACGAGGAAAACACTAGTCCCGTGTTTTATTTTCCTCGTAAAGTCCTAGTACAAATTTTACTACGACTTTACGAGGAAAATAAAACACGGGACTAGTGTTTTCCTCGTAAAGTCCTAGTAAATGTACTAGGACTTTACGAGGAAAATTGTTTCCCTATATAAACTCGAGCCATCGAGGAACCTCATTTGTAGCAATCTTCTCTCAAAATCCTCTCAAGGTACTCTCTAACTCCTAGTTAGGGAATTTAGATTAGGTGGTTAGTTTAGGAAATTTAGATTAGGTGGTTAGTTTAGGGAATTTAGATTAGGTGGTTAGTTTAGGGAATTTAGATTAGGTGGTTAGTTTAGGGAATTTAGATTAGGTGGTTACTCTCTAACGTTTTGGAGGAGATGTTGCGTGTCAGACGGGAATCCGGAGCGCTTCCAACACAACATCATCCACTGCCACAGTCACATCCGTCGACGAGCAACGTGGACGAGGGGGAGTTCCGGGATGACGACTTCGTTCGTCGATTTCACGAGGAGCATCCGTAGTTTTTTTATTTCTAATTGTATATTATGAATTTTAAACTTAAATATTTAGTTATATAAAATATTTTGTTATTTCGTTTTTTGTTTATAATTTAGATTTTTTAATTTTCAAAAAATATATTATTTATATTTATTTTAATTATTATTTTTAATAGAGAAAAAACATTTCGAGGTAAATTCCTAGTAAACATTCCGAAGTAAGGTCCTCATAAATAATCGAAGTAAAACCCTAGTAAATTTTCGAAGTAGTTTCCTAGTAAATTTTCGAAGTAGTTTCCTAGTAAATTTTCGTAGTAAATTCCTAGTAAAACTGTACTACACATTTACGAGGAAATAATATACTACGACCTTACGAGGAAATCTACGAGGCCTTTACGAGGAAAATGTTACCACGACGTTACGAGGAAAACATTTCCTCGTAAATTAACTAGGAATTTACGAGGAAATAAGCTTTACGATGAACGTCTCACTACGAAACGCGTTTCCTCGTAAATTCCTAGTAAAGTATCATTTACTAGGAATTTACGAGGCAAAACCGTCCTAGTAAAACTTATGTTTTCTTGTAGTGATTGTATGATTCACCCGGTAGTCAATTTCTAATCAGAAGGGCCTATATTGAATGTAGACAAAATTTTACATATAAATATAGATAAACAATATCTAATATATATATATATAAATGTTCAACACTGATTATTATAAAGTTTGTTGGGGAAGATCACAAAGCCAAATATATATGGATTTAATTCTTAAGTTTAAAGTGGATAATATCATACTAATAGAGCTATATTAGAATGAACCGAATGATTAGATGATTACTCATCATCTCTTATTTAATTACAAAACATAAACAAAAGTAGTGACTTTTAAATAGTGTACTATAATAATTTACAGATCTTTTAACAATTAACCCGTGACTCTATTAAATGATGTTTTAAAAAGGTTTTTAGACGATCATTGTAAAATCAAGTTTTAGGCGTATCCGTTAAATTCATAATCCACGTGAATCAGGATATCACTTTTTCTATAATCCACTCAGGCTAATCTTTAGTTAAGGAACACCACTGGAGAGCTGGCGTCAATAGCAACAAACGAGACATCGATGTTTGAATTATTTTAAATTGTTCTTACTTTTGCTTATCGTTTTAGAAGTTGCCTATTTTAGGAAAGAAATGTTGGGTCCCTCCTAGATGGAGAGAACCAAGTGGGTTGAGACACAATTATTCTCACCCTTATTATTAGGCTGCACCATCTTTTCTTTGCACTGTAGACACACAATAATAGAGTTGAAGAGAGAGAGACAAAAGAGAGAGAAAGGAGAGAAAGAGGTGATTTTCGTCAGGTTATTCAAGACTGGTTTTGGAGGATCAAACGGAACCTGATCGAGCTGATATTTTGTGGGAAGCTTCTTCAGTCAGTGGGTTAAAGGTTCACCGAAGGGATTTGGATTTCAACGGTTAGATCTTCTGTTGTCTGGGTTTTAGTGAAGCTGGTCGTCATAGTTCTTCAGCTGGGCAGTCTTGGGTGTTTGGTAAATCCGACGGTGAGATCTTCTCTGATTGAGCTGAAATTTGGCAGGGTTGTTGTTGACTTGTTTATCTTGGATTTGTACGGTGGGATTAGTCTCTGGTTGCCGGAATCCTTGTGAGCTGAGGTCGTTTGGTTGCTGCCGGTTTTGAAGCTTTGTGTTGATCTCTTGTTGTTGTTGCTCTCTTGTTGTTGAGATAGCTCTTTGTAGCTAGACTCTCTGTTCTGTTCAGGCTGTTGAACAGGGAGGACGTGGTTGTACTCATACCATTTATATAGTGGATTTTTGAGTGGACTACGGTCCCGTGGTTTTTCCTTCTCACATCGAGGAGGTTTTCCACGTAAAAATTGTACCGTCTCATTACGTTATCGCTTATACTCATTCTGTAATTGTCGAAGTATTCTCCTCAAAGGTTCACACAAGGTCAGGGGAACACAACCATAATATTCCGCTGCGTCGTGGGTGACTTTCCCCAACAAGAAAACGGTTTCAGTTTCCAGCAGAAAAAATAAACAAACAATTACCAACCAGAAGAAGGCTCATAATAGAAAATAAACAAATGGAATGAATAGATTAAAGTCCTCTTTTATTTAATTACAAAACAAAAGTAGGGACTTTCTAATATTATAGTAGTATGTTATATGATCATCATTATATCAAATCTTTCACGTGAATTAACAGGATCCGTTGGTTAATCATGTGAATGTTTTTTCCAACAACTACGTGAATCACGATATCACCTAAAAGTTACTACTTTTGTTAATGTTTTTGGTTTCCGACCAGAGGGGTCATAATCAGTGACGGTGCCAGACAAAATTTTTATAGGAGGCAATATAAGATTTAAACCTAAATTATGTGTTACAAAATTAAAACTCATCTATATGTTATGATTTATGAAGAGGCATTATATGTTATGGATAAATGGTGATCATATAGTATTTTTGGATAATTAACTATAGGAGGCATTATATATATGTTATAGAGTAATGTTGATCATACTCTCTTCATTTCATTTTAATTGTCGTATTAGATTTATACACACAAATTAAAAAAATATTTAATTAGGTATATTTTTAAAATAAAATATCATTACTTATACACTTAACCATATTTCAACTAATGGAAAAATAAATTAAAAATAGTATTAATAAATCTTGCACTGAAATTAGAAAATGATATCTAGTTTGAAACGAAAATTTTATTCTACAACGACAATTAAACTGAGATTAAAATCAATTCACTTATCAGCTGGTCCCCGAAAACACGTGAATCAGGATACAACTTGAAGTTAAAAATGATCGAGATTGATTGATCCTTTTACTTATTTAAATTTACGAAAATAGGTTTAAGTTATAAATGATCGAGGATGATTGATCCGGTTATTTTTTTAAAAAAAAAGGAATTGATCCTTTTACTTATTTAAAATTTACGAAAATAGGTTATGGGGGTACTGGTAACCATACAGTGTGTTGTATATCGCGATCGTCAGTGACATCATTATGATTTCGGTTTAAAGTTGCAACTGATGTATAGTAATTTAAATTTCAAAAAGAAAAAAAATGTTTCAGGAAAAAATTTCTGATGCACTTTTTTTTTTTAAATTATACAGGAGTATTTTGGCTTCTAACGAATTGGGTTCAGACTAGCCACGTGTTAGCAACTTACGTTTTCTGTCTATATGTCGGTTCCATGACTTTGGTGATGCCGAAATTTTAACCGAAACTTGAATCCAAGTAACTTCACCGTATTGGGCTTTTGCCCTCAAATTAATTACCAATAGACCACAAACGCCGATTAAACAAATTTGAAAATTTGAATCCGGAGTTTTGCTCACACATCAACTTCACTCTACCAGTACACTAGAACAAAGATTTATTTCCTTTTTTTCTTCTTTTAAGAGCTTAGCTCGTCCTCTGCGGTCGATTCCTCAGTCTTCTTAGGCTCCTCAATCTTACTAGTAGTAGTAGTCTCTTGATAGTGGGGAAACCTTGAATCTCGTACTCGTTAGTAATGTCTTTGTTTGATTCCTCACTAGCATCAATCTTGGCGAGAATGAGTGGACGGTTATGGCTGTTCAACTCTGATGCAGCCTTCTCGTACAGTAAGCAAAGATCACTCACGTTTGTCATGAATCTAGCCTAGGCTAGCTTTCTCACTATTTAATATTCCCTCCGTTTCATTTTATTAGTCGTTTTAGGTTTTTGCATACAGATTAAAAAAATATTAAATTTTATATATTCTCAAAATAAAAACATCATTACCTATACACATAACCATATTTCAACCAATAGAAAAATAAAATGATATATAAAATCATTAAATTTTGCATTAAAATTATAAAACGACACTTATTTTCAAATGAAAATTTTATCCTACAATGACAAGTAATTTGAAACGGAAGTAGTAGTTATTATTAAGCTAATATATCACCTTGAGCAAGTGATAGATACCAACTACTAGAGCTGACATGGCAGATGGTTGCTTTGTTGGCAAGGAAGTGAAGTTGCTGATTCATAAAGAGGCTTTGTTGTTGTTACTGAACATGGAGAGTATAAATAGTAGCTTTACGTTTCTTGTTGTTGATCGGTTTTGTTAGACTTGATCATTTGGCTTGTTGAGTTCAGCTCTTCAAGAAAGCAATTTCAAGAGCTTGTTCTTGATTCTAAAGGCTCAAGGCATCGTTGATGGCTTGAGATTGTAATCGGTTCCGATAAGCAATCATATAGTACTTAGACGCTTATCAGCAAGGCTCCTGCAGTTGCAACACCTGAAATGTAACAAAACGTAGATTCTTAAGATTATATGCTTAATTTCACGTATCATTGTCCTAATCTACTATCCTTAGTAGCTTGAATTCTAAGGTCGAGACACATCTGTTTCAACAAAGATCTCAGGTATGAATAAGACTGGATTTGAAATTTTTTTAGAGATTGTAAACGATTGTATGTCCTTGTTAAGAGATTAAACAAATGGAGTCGATGATGTTAAGTTTTTTGGACTTTCAACTTATAATTAATTGACGGCAAGTAGAGTGATCCAAGTTCTTTATATATTACTTTTGTCTCATTAATATTTTTAACGTGGGATCTTCTCTCTAATAGTATAAGAGGTGGCCTACATCCTGACCTATGAATTTGGCATGGACAAAGGTCTGATCATCCACTAATTGATAGCCTAAGAAAGGTTCAATTCCACCGTTAGCTAGAAAAATATTATCTCGGAGAGAGTATAGTAAATTATGTTAAGATTAGTGGTTATACGCATCATTATCTCGAGAGTGTATGTTGGACAAAAGATCATACATCAGAAATATGAATGGAACATAAGTAATAATTAATACTCCCTCTGTTTTTATATGTAGGTAGTTTTACCTAAAAGCACGCATATTAAGAATTTTTAACTTTTCAAAAATAAACAACTAAAACACGTTGCCTTATCAATAACACAATTATTTTGTCTAGTACATTAAATTAGAGAGGGGGGTTATTGCTATTCTCAAGAAGAATAAAAGAACAAGAAAAATTAAAAGAAAATGAAAAAAAAAGACCAAAAATCACACGTTTGAATTCTTTAACACTAATTTCTTGCTTTGGATTCTGTAACACCTTATATTGTGAAACAAAATTATTTTGCTAAAACTACTTACATATAAAAACAGAGGGAGTATATAAGAGACTTGGACAACTCTAATTACTGTCAATTGATTTTAAGTTGGAAGTTCATGTTCCTTATATTTTACTTTTGTCTCATTTATATTTTCAATGTGGTATCTTTTCACCAACAATACCTACATCCTGACTTATTAATTCGGCTAGAACAGAGACCCGATCATCCCACTAATCGTTGGTCCAAAAAAAGTTTGATTCCACTGCGATAGTTAGAAAAAAACATCGTAATACATGTTCATTGGACACACTCTACGCGTCGTGCAATGGGTAGAGAGTTAAAAGGTCACCGAAACTTTATCGCCAGTCACAACTCGCACCGGATCGATGAGAATCTAAGCTTTCCGACGCCAACTCTAACATTTAGTAATCCACTTGTGAACTCCCTTTTCCTCAATCATCGTTATTCTAAAAGAGATCCTCTCCTATTCATTAGAGATTAGTTTCATAACGAAAACTTCAAGAGATTTTGAAAAAAATCCTTTGATGGAACACCTTCCTATAAAGAAAACTCATTGTCTGCTGAACTTTCATAAAATCTTCAAAGCTAGGTCAAAATTTTTGAACCATCTGTCAGTTAAGGATACTTTGCAAACATAAGTGAAGGTTGATTCCTATATGAACAGATACTCAAGGATGACTAGAGAGAGGGATATTCATTGATTCAATCAAAAAATGATATTCAATTGCCCAAAGATCAGAAGACAAGCTGAAAGAAGACAAACTTTATTCAAACTCAGCACATATCAAAAAGAAAATAGAAAGACATGAAAGGATTGGTCTCATTTAGTTGAGAGAAGTAACACAAATTTGCTTAACAACAAGATAATGTCAATTCTCTAGAATAAGTCATTTTAAGTTTTTGTCACTAAAATAGCTATAAAAAAGAAAATAACCGAAATAGTCTTTTCTATTTTGAAAATTTTAATTTTAATTTTTTATTTTTAAAAATTTTAAACTCACTACAAAATTTCACCCCAAAAATATAAACCCTAATTCTAGATTAGTTAATTCTTAGGATATAAATGTATATTTACATCTTTAATAAAATTTATTTTAATTATTTTTTTTTTATAAACTATTTTTGTAACAATTTTTTTAAGAATTATTTTAGGGTATTTTTCAAAAGATAATTTGTTTAATTAAACAAAATAAAACTCGATCAACATGTCGAAATTAAATAAACAACAACAAAAAACAGATGAATCACATCTCTCTCTCTCACTCACACACACACGCACACTCAAAGTTAGTATGAACTCAGAAGTCTAATTAAGTTTATGTATGTTAAATTTTCTCCCCATCTCAATTTTTCATTAAACGAGAAATATGCTGATCGATACAAACTAAAACCAATGAACATGCAACCAAAGCCAATGGAATGGTAACTAAAACCCACACAGGGGCATTTTACATGATCAAGAGCAAGAACACATACACTACTACAAGAGAAAATTCTAAACCCACCATGATAAGAGAAAACTAAGCTTGCAACAGCCTTTGAACGAGATTTTTTGTTGTCACCCTCGGCCCACCAAACGATAACATCAACCTTTAATAGCACCGAGAGCATACCTCTCCAAACCAACGAAACCATACTTTATAACCCGACAAGATAAATCTATTTTAGGAACACATTCTCTTCCAGATACGACAGCGACATAACTTCATTGCGTCCCACCTACGCCTCAGTAAAAGTCATACACAAAAACGCTCCAATATCAACAAATATGGAGATAAACGAGGTCAAACCCGTCAACGACTATCAAACACAACAAGAGACCGACAAATACAAACATGAAAGCGTTCACACCATCATCAAAAACCCGAAAACACTACAAGCTTAGGACCAAAAATCACAAGAGAATCCACTACTTTCCTTGAAGAGAGAACAACATCTAAAAAACTATCTAAACTTCAAATCAAGCACATAACTAAATAGAAACCCCCATCCATTTGCAGGATAAAAAGTCGGTCAAAGCCCATAACCATTTGAGACAAGAGCCACATGACTCTTTTAACCACCACACCCAAAAGAAAACCCTGATTCAGTTTGAAAACCAAAGCCGAGTGCTTCACGCGCCTACACGAAGGAAAGGAAGCAGATAGATCTGAGCCATCGGGACAGGAAACTACTGGTAGAGGTGAGAGAGCCATTGATGTGTCATCACTTCTTCAGATGTGGAGCGCACATGCCTACATCGAGCCGGAGCTCAAACGATGGACCAGACCGTTGCTTCATCTCGCGACAGGGAGACAAAGGACTTTACAAGACAAAACACACTAGGACAAGCTCAACATTGTGGCTCGAAAGCCAACAGACGTTAGCCGAGCAAAAGCTAAGGCTATTGTTCTTGGTAAGTGTATAATTAGGGAATAAAAATGTAATAAAAGAAAGTAAAAAAAAAAGTGAATTAGTACTTTACCAAAATAGCCCCAACACAACGATCATTTCTCGAGGGTTCAAAGGTAATTTAGACACAGCGAAGATGGCGGAAGGAAACCTCAAAAACAAGAGCTTGGCGGGAGAGAAAGAGTGAAAAGGAGCGGCTGAGTGAGAGATTCCGAACCAATTCACGGCGAAGATGACTGAGCTAACAGCAGCGATGGACATTGACGTAGACGAGAATCTCCCTCGCAAGCCGAGTAACAAGGGCAAAGACGTCGCCGGTTTCGTTGCTCCGCCGCAGATCAAGGCGACGCCTTGGGTCGAAAAGTACCGACCTCAATCGCTAGACGACGTCGCAGCACATCGTGACATTGTTGACACAAGTAATTAAACTAACCCACCACTGTCTCTCACTCTAATTCCATCACCTAGGGTTTTAAAAATCGAGTCTTTTTCTAATTTGAAAGAGAAATGTATTGCCTTTGGGGCTTTAGTGTTGAAAAGCTTAGGCCTTTGTGTTGGTGACTTGAAAGTTAGGTTTTTTTTCTCAGTTGGGTTGAGAGACTAGGGCATGCTATGTAGCTTCTTACATTTGCTCATTGAAAGCTTTTGTTTTGTGAATTTTTTTTTGTTAAACAGTTGATAGGTTGACCAATGAGAACAAGTTGCCACATCTTCTGTTGTATGGTCCTCCCGGTACTGGCAAAACATCGACCATTCTAGCTGTTGCACGGAAACTGTATGGACCTAAGTACCGTAATATGATCCTTGAACTCAACGCCTCTGATGATAGAGGGATTGATGTTGTGAGGCAGCAGATTCAAGATTTCGCTAGCACTCAGAGCTTCTCACTGTTGAGTTTCCTATCATTATGACTCCATTTTTTTTGCTGTTTGTTTATCATTGTTATTGCTTGAGCCATGTTTAGCTGTACCATCATGCTGAGTAAAAGAATAATAAGTATAGACTTTTGCGTTTGAATTCGTGATTACAGAGGAAAGTCTTCGGTGAAGTTGGTTCTGCTAGATGAAGCAGATGCCATGACAAAAGATGCTCAGTTTGCCCTGCGTAGAGGTAAGGCTTCATATTGCTCTCTCGGTTGTCTTTTGTTATGTTTATGTATGGCACTAACTAGCTTGCTTGTTTTTATTAAAATTTGGTTAGTGATTGAGAAGTATACAAAGAGTACTAGGTTCGCGTTGATCGGAAACCATGTCAATAAGATCATCCCAGCTTTACAGTCCAGATGTACCCGATTTAGATTTGCCCCTCTTGATCCTGTTCATGTGAGTCAACGTCTTAAGCATGTCATAGAAGCTGAAGGGTGAGTGTAAAAGCTACTTCGGATCTTATAAACTGTTTGTTTCTCGTTTGCTTTCTTCACCCTTTATCTTTTTTGTTAATTATTTTGGATTTATTCTTCTTCTTTTATAAATGGACTAGGCTTGATGTAACTGAGGGTGGTGTGGCGGCTCTTGTACGGCTTAGCAATGGAGACATGAGGAAAGCCATGAACATTTTGCAGGTTCTGTTAATATTTCCTTTTGCTTCTGGCTCTTAATTTTTACAATTGTAAATCTGAAGAAGAAGAATTTCTAACTGGTTAATGTGTGTGTGGGGGCAGTCAACGCATATGGCGTCAGAGAAAATTACAGAGGAAGATGTTTACCTCTGCACTGGAAACCCATTACCCAGGGACATTGAGCAGATATCTCACTGGCTTCTGAATGAACCATTTGCTGAGAGCTACAAAAGTATGTGAAACATCACTGGTATTTTTATTTTCTTAGTATTGATTCCATGGTACTTACTCATGATTGTTACTTCTCACTCTCTGCAGAAATATCAGAAATGAAGACGAGAAAAGGACTTGCCATTGTTGATATCGTCAGAGAGGTTACCATGTGAGTACTGACATACTTGGTTACTGCTTCTACTGCTGTGTTAATCATACGTCTCTGAACCAGCTTTTTGTTTCTTCAACAGGTTTGTGTTTAAAATCAAGATGCCTTCAAATGTTAGAGTTCAACTGATCAACGATTTGGCAGACATCGAGTTAGTAAATCTTTTGTTTTGTTAAACTTTTGTTGATTATTTGATTGCAAATGCTGGTAGTAGAGAGAGAGAGAGTATTAGCGTTTGTTTTTAACTGCGAATCTGTTTTATGGGGTTATAGGTACAGATTGAGTTTTGGATGCAACGACAAGCTGCAGCTTGGAGCTATCATTTCTACTTTCACTCATGCTCGGTCTGCATTGGTTGCTGCAGCAAAGTAAACCTGTGTGTTTCTCTTTTACCATTTTGGAAACCCGCTGTAGTAGCTTTATATGATTTGATCTGGGTTTTAACTTAACAAGACAGAATGTTTGTTTTAGTTGCCTATGAAAGAGTTTCGATGCTACCTTGTTATCCTCTCATCATCCCATTGCAGGTGCAGATTGCTAGAAAGACTATTTGCAAGCTCACTATTAGTAGTAGAGAAGTGCCAATCATGAAATAACTTAAAACATCGCTACAGGAATCAGAGCACTTCGTGCTGCTTAGTTGATCCCCGAGCGAAAGATATTCATAAACAAACTGTCAATACATTGCATCGAAGACGAGAGAAATAAACTATACAAAGACTGTTTCTTGCTACGTAGGAACTCTTTGCTTCTTTTACGTTCCTTTCCACACACGGGTTTACTCATTACCCAATATACACGTATTGCTTGCTATACATCTGCTGCAGACTTTGCTTTTCATCTTTTACTACCACAATCCAGCCATTGGGAAGCTTTAGACACATATATAAAGTCTTCCTTCCCTTAGACGAAGTGTGCTTGTGAAGATATGGAGTTGTTTTTCTTTTATCAGAGAGTATCATCCGTTGTCCTATTTGACCATGCAATCTCAATGTCGAGAGATCTGGAAGAAGCATCTTTGCTGTTGTCATGATTCAAGCTTAGAGATCCGTTGTAAACTCCTTCTGTCACTACTTTGTCGATTTGGATAGTTACACGGCCCAGAGTTGTCTGCAGACAAGGGATGGGACCAGTTAACACAACGTATATATCTATTAACTCTGCAACTTGGACAATGTTACCTTTCCGAATGTGCTTTTGCTCTTGCATATGATGTGAAGCTTTTGTCCTTTGGGAGGAACATCAAATGCCCAAGTAAAGCTTTCTTTCCATTCAGGAGAAATGCGATTGCTCACAACCTAGAGGAAACGAGGCAAAACCAATTATATACATACAAAAGGTTAGTGGCAATGGTGGAGTGAAAGCATTCTCCTAGGAATGAATTAGGTTCACCTTCGTTTGGCGTGGAGGGCAGTTTCCTATAGTTAATTGACAAAAGGCGTTTGTGGTTGCCATAGACTGCTTTAAGTTGTTGGCACGCATGACGTTTACTGTTAAGCAACCTGGTAAGCAATGCAATAAGCTTTCTGCCTTGTCGTGGAACATGGGAGGGCATGTTTTCATCAGCATCTGCAGGACGGGAATTGCTTCAGCTGCAATCATGGCCTGAGACTTTGCAACATCTATAGCCATATTTGTCCACGAGTGTCTTAGTAAGTAGAGAATATCCAATACTAATCCCTGGACATCTTCAACACCAGATTTGAGCGCCCCGACCAAATGAGGGATGCAGAAAGTAGCAGCTTCTGAGGCACGAAGCTTGGGAAAATTGGAGAAAATAACATTCAAGGTTCTCAAAACTTCGATATTTATAGTTGCTGTAGACCACAAGCCTCTTTCAAGCGCAGCTGCGTAACCACAGTTGAAGTAAGAGGACAAAATCATCAGAATGCAAATAAATCTGAACAGCACCTGAGTGCAAGTGACAGGGACATAGGATTGTAGGCATAACTTTTAAATTGAAAAGTACCTGTTAATGATCTTATAAGCTCATTCGAGACATATTCTTGGAGTGTGTGGTTAGAGAACAAAAACTTGATCATCAGTGCAGCCTGCCCAGAAACTTCTGCGTTGCAAGAAAGCAATAGCTCCTGAATTAACAATACGCCACCAGCCTCTGCAACTGCTCGCCTATTTGTTCTACTATTCATCACAAAATTCTGCAACGCACAGATGGCCACCACTTTCATTTCTTCTGTTGGTTGTTCTTCTAGCACGCTAATGAGTGCCCTACAAGCGGAAACAGAACCGCTGGATCTCGAAAGCCCTTCATGCTGAGAAAGGTCGCCAAGTGCCAGAGCAGCAAGAAGTCTACCAGGTTCTGATCTTGTCTGAGGGTCCAACAGATATTGAGAGAGTGGTGCTATCGCATATTTGCATAACTTTAACTCTCGTACCTTCGGGTTGTTAAATATTGCTTCAAGTAAGCTTCCCGATTCTTCCTCGCATTGATGAGATCTCAGGAGGTCAAGTAATGCATCGATTGCGCCAAGCTCAGCCATTTGTACGGTACTTGAAGCATCGTTCTTCTCATGAATCATCAATGCTTTAAGAGCCAGCATCACTGTGCTTTCAATTGTCGAGAACAACAACTTCACTAAAACTGGTAGTTCGACTCTGAAAAAGCATTCTGCATCATACTGCAGAACATTACAGAGAACAAAAGCAGCTGACTCCCACAGCTCAAGAGGTGGCTGAGGATCTTCTTGGAGAATAACCTTGGATAGCTCGAATATACCTCCAGCATCAAGAACAGACTTAGGCCAGTTAGCAGATATCTTCTCCAGTGCCTTTATTGCAGTTTCCTGAAGGCTCAAGATTCCAATTCCAGCAAGCCGAACCAGAGGAACAACAGCACTCTGTGTTGTGATGTCTTTCTGGAAATCTTCCATTGTAAGAAAATGGCTCAGAAGTTCTGCTCCAAGCTGCTGGATAGCTTGAGATGAAGACTCCAAAAATGAAATCAGAGGAACGATGGCTTCACTGGGTGTAAAACTAAAAGCTTCAAGGCTTTGCTGTTTTTCCAAAATGTTTACAAGTGCTTGTAAGGCACTATGTTGCCCCCATAAGGTCAAGTCTGATCGGAGCAAGACCATGAAAAGAGGTTCTACAGTTTTTGTAACATCAGGTCTTTTCGCGATTACTCCACTATTTGTTAAAATTCGAAACAGCTCTGCAACAGAGGAACATAAAGAACTGGAGGCTCCAGGTAGTAGCTCAAGACATCGATCAATTATTCCTGCTTCCACCATGTCCAACTTCCGTGGTACTCTGTCTTTTCCCAACTTAATTAAAGCTGATAAGCTAGCCTCAATAATCCTGTAATTTGTTCCGGAAACCAACCCAACAAGAAGCTCCTGAATGTCATGCGTTGCAGCGACTTCTAACTGTTGCTCGTCATCCAATAATATCTTAACAGCACAAACTGCTGCTTCAACTGCTGCACTTCGTTCAGACTGCATAAGTGTTATCAGGGGTTTCATGCAACCGGAGGCGGATGGACTTGCTCTGACCTTTTTATTAGAGAAAGCAACAGAACAAAGTCTGGCAGCATTTATCTTTAACTCCTCTGAAGCAGAAGCAGATGATAAGATTTTGCTCACATTTTCCAGCAGGCTTCCTTCCACGTCAATCAGAAGAGCTGTATTCAAAGTATTTCCTGAACTTAATTTAATCAGTGCAGAGAGAGCTACCTCTTGCTCAGTCTCTGATACAGTACCGAGCATGTCCATCAATGGTTGAGCAGCCTGGTGGGCAATTTCAGAATTTCTGATGTTTTCAGCATTAAAGAGTTCATTCAGAGCCCCAGCGGCGCTGTATCTTGCACTTCTTGACCCCAGACGAAGTACTGCTATAAGCTGATTCAAGGAACTAAGTGCTACTCCGTTTTGTCTGAGCTCGTGGTTGCTAAATAATACTCTAAGCAATTCAGATATGGTGCGCTCCATTGAATCTTGAGGGCTTAGAGAAAGGTATTTGGTTAAAGCTTCCACTGCTCCAGCTTCAGCCATTAGTAATTTATTTGTGTCACTTCCATCAGCAACGCGAATCAGGGTTTGGACGGCAAATTGAGGGGCTCCCGGCCTATCTGGAATTGGCCTTAAGAGATCTACAAGCAGCGGGATAGATTTGCGTGCGGTGGAGCCAAGCCTCACATCTTCAATTTCAAAAAGGTGTTGAAGAATGACTTGATCAGGCTCTTTCACCAGATGAAATTCATTTGCCAAAGCAACCAAGCTGAGAATCTCTGACTCCACATAGCCAAGAAGGTTTATAATCCCAGAAACAGCACCTGAGTTTGCAATTGTCAGATTTATTCCTCTGTTCTTAGTACAAACAAGACTAGCCATTGCGTGGGCAGCGAAATACTGATCTATCAGTTCATCAGATCTTAGCAAAAGTGCAAGTGTTGGAATTATCCGCATCGTCGTTGAAGACAAGGACACGTTATCATCCTGGAACATGATAGCCAGGAGGAGGGCGCTAATCCAAATGCCTTCTGTGTCCTCAAACTCAGCCTGAACAAACAATTTAGCTCAAGATTACTTTTAAGGGGGGAAACTCGTACAAGACATCTTTGCCCAAAAAATTTAAGAATCATGTCAAACCTAAGAGAAATTAAGAGCAGAGTGATTCAACGCCAAGATGCACAATTTGTGAATGACAAGTCTGAAACGATACAACGAAGGGATAACTTCTGAAACCTGACTATGAGTCTGTAACAGAACCTGTGAACTAACAGAAGGCCTTAAGGGCAAAACCGACCCACAAGTTGTACAACTAAACTCAGAAGTTTTCATTGCCAACAACGGCATACCCAGGAGTCCACAAGTAATAAACATAAGGAACAATATAATTATCTATGTCCGAACAGAAACATTTACCTGAGGACTGGAAGTATGCCTAGCAAGCTTCCCAAAGAGCACCTCAAGTCCGCCAGCTTCCACGACAATGAGCTTTGACTTAGCATCAACGGAAGTGAGTAAGCATAGCAGCCACAACGCCACTGTACCACCCAAGATTTTAGCTGGATCAGGAAAATAAAAACCACCTGTATCCTGGAAAACATTTTTTTCCATAACTTTCGGTGTCAGGACTTCAGTTTCTATACAAAAGCATTTAGAACCAAGTTCTATCATATCTACTAGGGCATGTAACAAGAGTTTTGAGAAACCAGACTGATCAAGTGCCTCCGTGATCAGCTGCTTCTTTTCTTTCGTAGCACATAAAAGCAGCGCTGTCCCCCCAACTCTCACTTCTAAGCTGGATGCATTTACTATTCTATCAGCCAAAACCCCAATTGATTTGGGTCTTGAAACTATAAGTTCACTGAGCAGAAATTGTTGATCAGAGCAAAGCCTGGACAATATTTCTATTGCCTTATCTTGCACAAGTGTATGGCCTTCAGCAAGGCATTGCACAAGGGTCTCCAGGCTTGATGGCACTTCGGCAAGGGCAATCAATGGAGGGTGGTAAGAGAAATTGATCCCATTCTTAGTCCTTGCCAAAACTGCAACAACTTCTAATACGTCGAAAGCATCTGGGCTATCAATATCTATTGATTTTAGAGAATCAACGAGTGAAAGTATAGCAAAACGGCACTGATCACTTCCCTTTAGCACATCACTAACTGGAAAGTTCTTAAGTAATTGATGAAGTGCCCGGGATGCATTTCTCTTACCCTCTGAAGATCCATCAGCCAGAATTCTAGTTAAAGCTGATACAACATCTTCAGCTAGTGCCTCTGCAGCGATATCCGGATCAGACAGAAGATTCGCCAGGGCAGAAACTGCATTTTCAGCAGACTCTATGGAAGAGTCCTTCGCCAAATTTATAAGTGCCTTAAGATCTCCTTCTGCAATGTAAGATTTCTTTTTATTAGAATTTTTCTCAACCGGGCGGGACAGTGCGTCCAAAGCCCTAGCCACCTGTTTAGCCACATTCTGAGTGTTGCTTGTAAGGAGCTTAATCCAGGGATTAATAATGTCATCGGTAGAAAGATAATCGCATATATCTTGTCTTGAGCTGAATAGATCAGCTAAAACTGAAGCTGTATGCTCCTTCGTTTCTTCCTTAGAAGATGTCAGGGACTGGACAAGGGACCGCAGTCCTTTGTTAGCGGCACATCCTTTACGAACAAGATCCTCTTGTGAAGCTTTTGAGAGCACATGACCCAATACTTGTATTACATGAACCTTGGAAGCCGGATTATCTCCCAGAAGTAAAGCCAACAACTGATTAATTGTAGCAGGGTCAGCTGTACGGACAAGCTTCAAAAGTGACTTTGCAGATATTTCCTGGGAATTCGATCCACCAGTCTTCAGTAGCCACAGGAATGCTGGAATACCACCAGCTCTTTCAACACAATCGCGGATTTCCTCACTGTGACAGCACAAATTCCAGAGGATGCGGGAAGCATCTTCCTTGGCCTTCTGAGATCCAGTCTCAAGCAACTGGACAAGTGGAGGAATCCCCCCGGCTGCGGTTACAGCCCATTTACTATCATCGATCTGAGTTGTCAGAATTTCCAACATTTCAACAGCATATTCTTGGTGTTGTTCACTGGACAAACCTAGGAATGATATAAATAATTGGATTCCTTCTCTCTTTCCAACTGCCTCCCAAATTCCAACCTTGTCATGGCATAAGCGAGACAAGCAAGCTATTAGATGCTCTCGGACATCAGCAGAAGCCATAGTTATGAGAGCGATTAGGACTCTCTTAGCTTCTGCATCATCTAGGTAACACGATAGACTGCTGTTTCCATACAAGCTCGCCATAGCCTCCAAGATCCGCTCTTGGATTAACTTTGCGTCAAGAGGCTTTAGTAACTTTACCAGAATGCTCTCTATCACTCTTGGATCAAATATCTCCTCTGAACTCTCAGGTTGTTTGAAAATCATTAGAACATAGGCAAGAGCTCCAATTACATCACCAATTGGTTCTGTTAGACGAGGGGATTGTGATACTTCTCCAAGATATATAATTAAATGGCTAATCCCACCAAACACATTTGCCAAAGCTCCAGTTGCATGTTCTTGTAAAGATTGTCCATGTTTTCCCTGCATACCCTCTTTAGATGGAGCAACAATGGCTCCAATGAGAGCATTAACACCTCCTACATCTTTAACGCATTTCTTAGCTTCATTGGATCTTGATGAAAGAGCTTCCAAAGCATCTGCTGCACTAGCACGGACTTTAGTATCATTTTTCTGTTCCAAAAGCTGTATCAGAGACTTGACAACTCCAGAATCTAATATTTTCTGGATAATATCACAAAAAGACAGCACAAGACGAGCCAGCAGAGAAGCAGCATTTCCTTGAGAATTAGGATTGTCAGATGACAATAGAGACACAACTATGTCTACACCACTAACCTTCAGTATCTCTCTCCAATAACCATCATCCACACCACAAAGATTCCTCAAAGCTCCAGTAACGTACCCTTCAACCACTCTATCCTGATTTCCTTTCAGACTAAGTTGATCCCACAAAGTTGGCACCACACCTTCTGTGATAAATATTTTCATGCCAATGTGATCATCGGAAATTCCAGCAGAAGAAACCTCATAAATAGCCTCTGCCGCTGCTTTCCTAGTATCAACGGTCCCAGACCTCAAAACGGAGAGTAGTGGAGGGATGCATCCTCCTAGAAGCACTTTTAGTCGCAAGTCTTTGTCTTTGCATAAAACACAAAGGATTGAAGCGACGTTGACTTTGGCCAAAGTCGTCCCATTTCTAAGCATGGAAATGAATAAAGGCATTGCTTGGGCATACGAACCAATCAGCCTTCTTGACTCCTTCTTGCCTTTCGCAATACCAAGTAAACGAGCTGTTGTGAGCTCTTTGTCTAGCGGAGAAGATGTTTTCGCGTGAAGTTGCTCTATGAGCTGAGCAACCGTAGCCATTGCCTTCTCTGGATCATCCATTTCCATTTTCACATCTCCTTCCCTGCACATATTTTAGATAATGAGTTCTAATTTTATTTATCAGCAAAAAGAAACTTTATAGTATATGATTCAGCTTTTGGAATAGAAAAATGATATCAATGTCAGTGCTAGTGCAGCAGAGGCCTTGGAAGCTCTTTCATCAAGATCAGATGAAGCTAAGAAATGTGTTAAAGATGCAGGAAATGTCAATGCCATTGTGGCTCCATCGAAAGAATATAGAAAATGCCTAAGAAACTTTTACAGTATTTTTGTTCCAAACACTTGTCAATACATAGAAAGATGCCTACCTGGATTGCGAGGAAGACAAAGTATCCTCCTGCGTTCCAGGAATGAATGCTTTCAACATCTGCATAAGTACTCGCCTTTATCTTCCTTCAAGTAAGTTTCAAACTGCACAAGCACAGCGATTGACTGAGTCACCAAACATTCAAGATTATCTTTACACCTACACTAGAGGAAGAGTCTACACGAATCACAACTCATCCAGGTGCCTAAAGAACCGACCTTTTAGCTCAAAATATATAATCTTAACATTCTAAAAAGCAGAAAACAAATAAGAGAACACTCACACACACCTCGTGGAAGGTGCAGCAAAGAAACCCTTCAGCCTTGCTTCACCGTGAAATCTCCAAACGCCGCCGTGAAACAGAATCCATCTCTATCTCTCTCTCTCTCTTTAGAGTAAACTCAGCTTCAAAGCTCCACTTCTAGAGATTGGGATCAGAGAATCGCTAGGGCAGAAACTAGAATCGAAGAACTAAGAAATTGGATTCGTTGGATCGATTTGGCGAATAATGAGTGAAAATCGAGAACGAGCATTACGATTTTGAAAGACGAGGAAGCTACCACGAAAATCACCTTTCTCTTCTTCTTTTTTTGTCGCTGTCGATTAATATCGAAAGTGGTGAATGGCCTTGAGTGAGGAAGAAGAAGAAGAAGAACGTACGAGCAGAGAGAGAGAGAGAAGAGAACAGTCCTTTTTATTATTGTTTTCTCTTTTTTGTTTTTTTTGTTTTTACTTTCGTTGATTATCATCACTTTCATTCCCCATCACTTAATTATCCATTAACCATTGTCCTTTGTTAATTAATTATTAAAAAAATTGTCAATTTTCTCTCATCACAAAGATTGTTTAAAATGTAATTAGAATATATTCGAAATATCAAATTATTTTAGTTGAAAAGGCAAAAAATTATTTTGTTGAAAAGGCAAAATTTGTATGATTGATTTTTTTTAGAAAGAATGATAGAATATTTGATTGTTGAATATTCCACGGTAGCCCTAAAATAATAAATTAATCAGGTAGAATTTTGAATTATATCTAATTAAGTTTTTATAATCAGATAACGTGCACAAGTGAACTTTTTCATTTTACTTTCTTTATTTAACATTGTGTATGAATTACAACTTCCGGTTGAACTCAGCAGGATTGGAAGTTGGAGAAGTCCAACATTATTTTTATACCAATTACGTATAAAATAGTTTTTTAAAGGTCTATTTTTTTTTGTCAAACTTTTAAAGGTCTATTAAATGGGAAATGTTAGCATGTATAATGCCTGGTAATTTTATAAACAGGGTGAAGTTGAGCAAGGGAATACAAAATGATTATATGATTATATATATATATATATATATATCCATTTCCATATTATGTTTGCGTTTGTAAATTATAAATTCATGTGTTATATATTCAAGTAAATAAAATCAAATGTTATACAACAATGTAGACAGTTATAAACAAATATTATCCATCTTGTCTATACAAACAAACTTACACACAACACATGGTCCTATAGAAAATACTTAACCTAGGCATAAAAAGATTTTGCTCACAGTTTTAGTTTAACCAAGGCGTGATCCTCGGATCGGCCCCTCAATTTTGTTAAACTATGATATGTTTGTTCAAGACTGAACTCGTTTATATTTATTTTTGTATATTTTTTTCTTGATCCAATGTGATTACTATTTTCTATTTGCAATATAACCATAAAGTATGGCTGTAAATTTAGTTGGTCAAAGAGCGAATGTTGATTTGATTGTGACCAATGCTAGTCTAACAACAGAGTTACACTATTTAATATGTCAAATATGAACATCCTGCTTTAGTAGAAAAAATATATAATAAAAAGCTAGAAATGATTTTAGTTTTTCTTGTTGCTATTTGAAGAGATGTATATTAAATTAGTATAAAGTGTGGAGATAGATTGATAGGAAAACGAAAGTGAAAGTTGTAAGAACAACAACAAAACATAGCTAACATGGGCTTAAAGCCCCACCTCTCAGTGACACTGATTGTCTCCATTTTTTCCAGTTCGCAACAAATATGTCTGGCCCCCATACTTAACTATTCTGTACGTATATTAATACCACTTCCAATCTTCTTCACTTTTATGAAATACATGTCTTGTATTTGAAAAAAAAACTATTTTCATGTTGTGGTTTAGATGATTTGAACGTTGGTGAGCTAATCGGTTATCACAAAGACAATAACACAGTTGTTTTTTTCCTTAAAACAAAGTGTTTTCCAAATCAATGGTTAGACAATGACAACGGGAGAAAATAAAATAAAATGCTAAAAAGATGCTTGTTGACGTTGTTGATTTCTTAGTGATTTAAATTTCAATGTACCACTAGAATAACACATTCGTTTGATACGGGATATTTTTAAGATTAGAAAGTTGATTTTAGTAAATAAGTAAGTTTTCTAAAAAAAAAAATTGGATTTTGAGACTATTTAAATATGAATATCAGAAATTGTAAATTATTTCTTCATATAATTAATAAACAAATCATAAAATCGGTATTTACACCACTTGTAATTTTTCTTTGAATGATCTTGTTTTTTTTTTTTTTTGATTCGCGGTTGTTCACAAATGTTTTTGTATAGCTATGTTTGTTGTGCATGGATATGGGACGTGACACGTGAACGTTCAATTATTATACTATTATCTATATCAAGTATCAACCATGGATTCAATCCTTGAAGGTCATTTTGCATCAAAATGTCGCACAGTTTCAATCAATCGGGTATGACTTTTGTTCGACACATCATAACTGCTCCTTTTTGGTTTTGTTTTTGTATGCTTCATTGTTATTATTATTTGCTTCTCCAATATAATTACTTAGATAGCTGCATAATCGATCATATACACATTAATCAAACTTTTTTTTTTTTTTTTTTTTTTTTTTTGTTCAAATTAATCAAACTTTAATCGTGTTCATTACTTGGTGTAAACGATACCACAAATCGGTTTGATATCTAGAGTTTTTTTTTGTCATTATATTGTTTGTGAATTTATATAAATCAGTTCTCCTCTAGAAAGAAAAATCGTGTGCCTGACTAAACCCTTGCTAATTATATATCCGGTTCTCATGTAGAAAGAAAAATCGTATTCAAAACAATCTAATAAATATACAAAACACAAACAAACAAAAACAAAATTAAATAGTGTAATAAAAGAGGAGAAAGAGATTTGGATTGGATGCAAGTTGCAAAGACTGCTATCTGACGAAGGACCTACCTTCACCGACAGGTTCTAATACGACATGTTCAGTCAGTAAAATGGGATCTCGAGCTTCCCTTGCTGTTCTTCTCCTAAACACTATCATCCTTTATTATTTGTTTTTAATAAATAATTTAATTCATATTTTCTCTCAGACAATTTTTTTTTCACTTATATAAGTAACCAAGCTCCATTGTTTCCATTTTTGTCAATTACAAATTGTAACGAGGGGAATTTTATCCATTTTCTTTTAAAAAATTTATATACTATATCATCAGATCTTTAAATTGAATTTATCCCAAAATTAAATATTATAGAGAAGGGAAAATTGTCAAATATGACTCAAAACTTAATTTTGACTGCAAAAGTAGACCCAAACTTGAATCATATGCAAAACTAACATAAAAGCTTAGTGAAATTACAGTCAGCCCCTTGTGACCAAACAAAAAAACAGAACTCACTTTTACGAAAATAACCCAAATAAGTCTTCTGAGTCTTCTGGAGATGACTTACTAGTAAGTCGTCTCGTATCGTTGATCTCAAAAATAATTTATCAATTTTATAAAAAATATTTTGATAAGTGAAAAATTGAAATAATGTAATTATAAACAGTTGTAAGTGATATAAATTAATATATAATAAAATTGAATAATTTTAACATAGATGAGTGAAAATAGTGAGGCATGATATTCTTTAGTTTAGGGTTTGTCAACATATGTTGTAGTTTTTTATGTATTCTTAGGGTTAGATTTAGAAATGCTTAAATATTTTTTTTAAAAATTAAACTTTTACTTATAATTGTTTAATTATGTGCATAGTAAACACTTCTTAAGTTTAATTTGATTTTATGAAGTGTTTAGCTAGTTAATTAAGTTTAGGGTTATATTTAGGGTCTAGACGACTTACATGTAAGTCGTCTAGGAAGTCTTCTATTTTAGTTTCCCGCTAAAAATATTTTAGTTTCCCGCTAAATTTGTTGTAGTTTCCCGCTAAATTTATTGAAGTCTTCTGGACGACTTACAAATAAGTCGTCTAAGAAAAAGAGTCTTCTAGACGACTTAAGTCGTCTAAGAAAAAAAGTCTTCTGGACGACGTCTAAGAAAAAGACTTTCTAGACGACTTACTTGAAAATCTTCTGAATCGAAAAATATTTAATCTAATTGAAATTTTTGTCTCCCTATATAAATAAAAATTTACACATTCTCTCTCCTCCTCTCAAATGTCTGCAAGAAAATGTATTGTTCCTCATTCTAAAACTCTCCAACCTCTCTCTAATCTTTTTGAACTTATAAACACCAAACTTTATATCAATTTATTATTTTTGTTCATGTCTTTCTCATTAATCTATCTTGTTTTTGTAGGTGTTTCATCACACGGTTTTCATCTTCCACTCATATAAAGGTAGATCTATTAATTTTAGATATGTATTTTTATGTGTTATAAAGGTAAATCTATCTAATATTCCACTCATTTTCTCAATTTTAAACCATTTGAACGTTTTTGGATATGCAGGTTTTTCAGATCTAGAAGACTTCCAAGAAATCTTCTTCCATATCAAGTGGAGTCCAAGCTTGTCTTTGTATAGGAATGATCTATAATAGTTTTGTTTGTAGTTTGTTTTGTGATTTGCATGTGTACTCTTTTAGTTGTGATTTTTTTTGAAAATTTGAAGAGATATTAATGAAAATTTTTGGTAAATATGTTCATTTTCCACAATATTATCTTGCCAAAATTACTTGACATAATTGAAGTTATTGATACAACTTCAATACCAAAACACAATAACACAAATTTAGTACAACTAAGAGAGGAGAATTCTCAAGAAAACTTAGTCAAATTCACAAAAGATAAAACATTACATAAGTTCAAAGATAGAACACTTTCATTAGAAGTATTCTAACCTATTGTACTTAAAAAACATCTAAGGTACATTGAATGCAATCTTTCGAAAACTATTCTCCATACATTGCATGTAACTTACGTAACATCTGTAAAAATTCAAACTAAAATGCATAGGTAAACATAAAGAAAATGAAAGTTTACTAAACATTGACGCATACGACTTACTAGTAAGTCGTCCAAACATGTCATTTTTGCAATTGACTTTAAAATGGGACGACTTACTTGTAAGTCGTCCAGATTTGTTTGTTAAGAAAAAAATTCTAGACGACTTACTAGTAAGTCGTCTAGGATAAACGGGTTAGTTTTGCATTTGACCAAGTTGTGTCAGATATTTGACTTTTCCTGGACGACTTACCAGTAAGTCGTCTCTGGGAAATCAAAAATTTCAATATTATGTTAAGGCTAGACGACTTATATGTACGTCGTCTCAGGTTATTTTGCAATTCGAAAATAAAACTTAAATATTTAACTTTTCCCAGACGACTTAGTTTAAAGTCGTCTAGGTAGAAGACTTACTTGAAAGTCGTCCGAGATAAGCAAGGTTTGACCAGAATCTCAGAAAAAAATCTGGACGACTTGCTTATCCTGGACGACTTTCAAGTAGGTCGTCTGACTAGATGACTTACAAGTAAGTCGTCTGGGAAAAGTTAAATATTTAAGTTTATTTTCCAATTGCAAAAGTAACTTGAGAAGACTTACGGGTAAGTCGTCTAGCTTTAATAAAATATTTGAATTTTTGTTTTCCCAGAGATGACTTACTAGTAAGTCATCTAAGAAAAGTCAAATATCTGACACAATTCGGTCAAATGCAAAACTAACTCGTTTATCCTAGACGACTTACTTGTAAGTCGTCTTGAATTTTTTTCGTTAACAAACAAATCTGGACGACTTATAAGTAAGTCGTCTGTTTGCTTAGAAGACTTACCAGTAAGTCTTCTATAGTCAGACGACTTACGGGTAAGTCTTCCACGCGAACAAATCTGAAAAAAATTCAATTTCATACCTTTAACTAGTGAGATGACTTTCTAAGCACACATAGTCTTCTCCAATCACCCAGAACCTCAAACGAAAGTAACCCACGAAGAATAGTATGCTTGAATGGCTCTACCAAACATAAAAAATTTAGAAAAGCTTGAGTTTTTTGGATGAATATAGAGACAAAGTTAAAGAAATGTTGTTTTTAGTTCATAACAATTAAAAAAAGAGATAGTGTCAATCAATTTTATGTGCATTAAGAGCTTCAAATCGGTTGTTCATGGTGGTTGGGGTATTGATGGCAATGGTAATCTTGTAAATACTTGAAGATGATGAGGTTGAGAGAGTAAAAAAAACCATTTTCAGAAAAAAGTAACAAAAGAAAAATTCAATGGCATTTTTGTAAATAATGTGAATATATGGGTGAATTAGACAAAAGAAAAGACAAAAAAAATGAGGTTAGTTTTGTGTTTGACTTTAAGTTTTGAGTCAAATTTACAAATAACTGAACTGTGGTATTGCTATATTGGATCATACAAAGAGTAGCTCATATTAATCGAAGAGGAAAGCCAAGGCCCAAACTGTTTTCTTCTGGTCCAACATAGTGTACTCATTGTAAGCCATATATAGATTTTGTTTTCTTTAACCGCAGAGATTCTGAGAGTTCTAAAAGACAATGAAAAATATAGGGTTTTGGAGATATACTCTCACCTTACTTAGAGCACCTTTATCCATAGCATCCCATTTGGAGTACTTTTTTTTTAGGGTTTTGTCTTGGCTGGTTGCTTGTTCGTAAAGGAACTTGCTCACAGTGGGATCCATGAATATATCTGCGTCTCCATGTAGTATCAACATTGGCAATGAGACCTGCAATAACTTTATTAGAGATGCGTCTGTCTATGATACACTAAAGAAGTTTTATATAAGATACTTGAAATATTTACTCTTTTTCTTTTTCTGGGCAGTACAAGTTGTTGGAATAAGAAACTTATTAGAAATGGAGAAAGTGTTTAAGTGTTTGAAGAGAAGAGATTTTATGAAGAGGAAACTTTTTTTATTTCTTGGATGATTCTTGAAAACTTGGATGATACAAAATGAGAAGAGAGTGGAGGTATTTATAGCCTCCAAAGTACAAAATATCTCAAATATTTTATTCCTAAATCTAGAGAATTCTTACTAAATATCTAGATTATTTTATTCTAATTATCTAGATAATTCCAACAATATATCTAGATATTTCTCATAAGGAGGTGGAGGAGTAATCTAGACACATTCTAGAATTTGGGTCAAGTTTGGGCTAAAACATGTTTAATAGATAATTAGCCCAAATCAAGTTTAATTTTCAACACCCCCTCTTAAACTTGATTTGTTACTCCGAGTAAACTCCTCATCTTGATAAAGTTTTCCCTCTTGAGTGGCTTGGTGAAGATATCAGCTACTTGATCATTTGTCTTCACATACTCCAATTGCACATTCATCTTGGTAACACATTCTCTAATGTAGTGATAACGAGTATCAATGTGCTTACTGCGATCATGGAAGACTGGATTCTTCGCCAATGCTATTGCCGACTTGTTATCAACAAAGATCTTCGTTGGCTCCTCTTGTGGCAGGCTCAACTCCTTTAGCAAGTTTCGTAACCAAATAGCATGGCAAACACATGAAGTAGCCGCTACGTACTCCGCTTCACAAGTAGAGAGGGTAACAATTGGTTGCTTCTTTGACATCCATGTGAAAGCGGTTTCTCCAATGAAAAATACGAAGCCACTTGTGCTTTTCCGGTCATCAACGTCTCCACCCCAGTCACTATCGCTATATCCAAAAAGCTTGTAATCGTCAGAGATAGAGTAATACAAGCCAAAGTTGATTGTACCTTTGATATAGCGTAAGATCCTCTTAGCTGCCTTGAAATGAGTTGTTGTTGGATGCTCCATATATCGACTCACAACTCCAACCGCGTGTAGGATGTCGGGCCTTGTGCAAGTTAGATAACGTAGACTTCCAACTAAGCTCTTAAAGAGTGTTGGATCAACACTCTCTCCTTCTTCTTCCTTTGATAACTTGACTCTACATTCCATTGGTGTACAAACTGGATTTGAGTCTTCCATCTTGAACTTCTTAAGCACTTCTTTAGCATATCCTTCTTGAGTGATGAAGATTCCATTTTCTTCTTGCTTTACTTCAATGCCAAGGTAGTATGACATTAATCCACTATCAGTCATCTCGAACTCCTTTGTCATCTCCATCTTGAAATCTTCAAACATAATCGGATTGGTGCCAGTGAATATCAAGTCATCCACATACAAGCATGCAATCAATATATCGTTGTTTTGGGTTTTGATATAAAGTGCATGCTCATATGGACACTTGACGAAATCTTTTTCCTTGAAGTATTTATCAATCCGAGTATTCCATGCTCTTGGTGCTTGCTTTAATCCATAAAGTGCCTTCTTCAACCTTAAGACTTTGTCTTCTTCTCCTTTGATTTTGTAGCCTTTTGGTTGCTCAATGTAAACTTCTTCCTCTAGGTCTCCATTTAAGAAGGCAGATTTGACATCCATTTGATGTATCCTCCATCTCATTTGGGCTGCCAATGAAATGATTAGCCTAACTGTTTCTAAACGAGCAACTGGAGCAAATACCTCATCATAGTCGATTCCGGCTCTTTGACTATACCCTTTTGCCACCAGTCTCGCCTTGTATCTTTCAACTTCTCCTTTAGAGTTCTTCTTTGCCTTGTACACCCACTTCACACCTATTGCCTTATGCCCATTAGGAAGTGAAGCCAATTCCCATGTATCATTCTTTTGGATTGACTTGATTTCTTCATCCATTGCACTCTTCCATGACTTCTTTTCTTGAGCTTCTTCAAAGTTCATAGGCTCGCAATCCGCAAAAAGGCAAAATAAAGTGAGATTGTCTTGATTTTCGGTTACCTCATAAATGTCTTGTAGACTTTTAAAACGTGGAGTCCTTTCACTTGAGCTTTCATCCCCTTGAGAACTTGGTGTTGGTGAAGTTGGTGGTGTAGCTGGTTCTTCTCTTATTTGCTCCAAGTTCTCTTCTTCAAAAGATGGAAAGAAGTTGTAGTCTTCATTATTTGATCTCCAATCCCATTCTCCTTCTTCATCAAAGATGACATTCCGACTTATAATTGTCTTCTTTGTTTCAGGATTGTAGAGTTTGTAGCCTTTGGAGTTAGCATCATACCCAATGAAAATGTACTTCTCACTTTTGTCATCTAGTTTGCTCCGCTTCTCGTCCGGAATATGAGCGTGAGCAAGGCTTCCAAAGACTCTTAGGTGTGAGACACCGGGCTTCCTTCCACTCCAAGCTTCTTGTGGTGTCTTTCCAGAAACGCTCTTCGTTGGAGATCGGTTTGATATGTACACCGCACACGCGACTGCTTCTGCCCATAACTCCTTTGGTAGATTCTTACTCTTGAGCATGCTTCTTGCCATCTCAAGAATAGTCCTATTCTTTCTTTCCGCTACTCCATTTTGTTGAGGGGTTCTTGGCACCGTCAATTGTCTTCGGATACCATTATCTTCACAATACTTCAGAAATTCCTTGGACATAAATTCTCCTCCCCGATCGGATCTCATGGTCTTAATCACAAGACCACTTTCCTTCTCAACATGGGTTTTAAACCTTTTGAAATTTTCAAACACTTCTGATTTTTCTTTCAAAAAATAAACCCATGTCTTTCTTGAAAAATCATCAATAAAGAGAAGGAAGTAGTTACTCTTACCAAATGAGCTTGGTTTGATTGGGCCACATACATCTGTATGTATGAGCTCTAATGGTTTTCTTGCTCTTGTCTCCGACTCCTTTGGAAAACTCATTTTGAATTGCTTTCCAAGTAGGCACCCTTCACACACTTGATTTGGATGGTTGATACAAGGTAATCCTCTCACCATTTCTTTCTTAGAAAGTAGCTCTAACCCTCCAAAGTTGAGATGCCCAAACCGAAGATGCCAAAGCCATGACTCCTCCTTGTAGCACATCTTGAGACATCGTGCAATGTCATTTTGAATGTTTAGGATAAACATTCTATTTCTAGACATTGGTACTTTTGTGATGAGATTATTTGCATTATCTCTTAAAGTAAGGTTATTATCCTTTAGTCGAATATCATAACCTTTCTCCAAGAGTTGTCCTAGGCTCAAGATGTTGGTCTTCATGCTTGGGATGTAATAAACACTGGAAATGAATTGATGATCTCCATTCTTTAAGCGGATGAGAATATTACCTTTACCTTTCACCTCCATCTTCGATTCATCTCCCAAAGCCACATTGGTTTTCACCGATTCATCAAGCTCCACAAACATGTTTTTGTTCCCACACATGTGATTGCTAGCACCACTATCAAGGTACCATCTGCTAACTTCATTTGGCTCATCCTTCTTGTAGGCCATCAATAGCATATCTTCTTCATTACTCCTTTCTTCAACATAGTTGGACTTCTCTTCAACTCTATTGTTGTTTGGAGTTTTGCATTCAGAAGCATAATGTCCAAACTTTCCGCAACTATAGCATTTGACGTTTGATTTATCGTACCTTGATTTTGCATTTCCTCTTCCACGACCTCTTGATGAGCTCTCTCCTCTTTGGTTAAAGTTGTCTTCATATGGTCTCCAACCTCGTCCATTTACACCACGACCTCGTCCTCTGAAATGACCGCCACCATGTCTTGGATGATTTCGACTACTTTCTTCTTTGTGATCAATTCTCATCTTGAGAACTTGCTCAACAATATCCTCTTTCTTCTTCCTCTTTTCTTCATAAGCTTGTAGTGATCCAAGAAGTTGCTCCATCGTCATTGTCTCCAAGTCTTTTGTCTCTTCAATTACGGTAACAATATGCTCAAACTTTGAATCCAGCGATCTAAGAACTTTCTCCATTATTCTCACCTCATCTAACTTCTCACCATTTCTTTTTAGATTATTAGTAACCGTCAAGACTCTTGAGAAGTAATCTGAGATGAGTTCACCTTCCTTCATTTGTAATGACTCAAATTCTCCTCGTAAAGTTTGTAGACGTACCTTCTTAACTTGTTCTGCTCCCTTGTATGAGGTCTGAAGCTTCTCCCATGCTTCTTTAGACGTCTTTACTCCAGCAACCTTCTCAAATGTATCTTCATCTAAACCTTGATAGATTAGACAGAGAGCCTTCTTGTCTCTCTTTCTTGAATCTCTCAAACCATCTCTTTGAGCTTGAGATAAACCACCATCATTCTCTGGTTCAATGAAGCCTTTCTCAACTATCTCCCATACATCATGTGCTCCTAAGATAGCCATCATCCTTAAACTCCAATTGTCATAGTTGCTCTTTGTGAGCATTGGAACTTGGAAGGGAACACCACTACTTGCCATCTTCAAAATGATCTTGTAGCTCTGATACCACTTTGTTGGAATAAGAAACTTATTAGAAATGGAGAAAGTGTTTAAGTGTTTGAAGAGAAGAGATTTTATGAAGAGGAAACTTTTTTTATTTCTTGGATGATTCTTGAAAACTTGGATGATACAAAATGAGAAGAGAGTGGAGGTATTTATAGCCTCCAAAGTACAAAATATCTCAAATATTTTATTCCTAAATCTAGAGAATTCTTACTAAATATCTAGATTATTTTATTCTAATTATCTAGATAATTCCAACAATATATCTAGATATTTCTCATAAGGAGGTGGAGGAGTAATCTAGACACATTCTAGAATTTGGGTCAAGTTTGGGCTAAAACATGTTTAATAGATAATTAGCCCAAATCAAATTTAATTTTCAACACAAGTTTGCAGCAAAGAAGTTTTGCCCCACCTCACTACCACAAGAGTTCTTCCTAGCTCTGATTGGGTTCTTACTTTTTGTGTTTCCTCGTCTTGTAGATATGTTAAAAGAGAACTCATTGGTGTCAAACAAATGTGTCCAGTTCTATATAGATGAAGATACTAGTTATTATTAGTATAAAAGCTAATTTCGTTAAAAGGAGTATGTGAAAAAGAGTTCTGAGCTAGCTATACGGATGTGGTGGCTCCAACCGTCTTTGTGTTGCCATTGGTGTTAAATGCAATACAAAGACCAGAAACAAACATTGATGGATCATAGTTGAATATGTGTAGTATGGATGGTGTTATTACAGCCTCTGCTGTTTTCTTGGCGCAATATGGAAGGTGATTGATTCCCTTTCCGTGTTGACTTCACTTTTTTGGGGTAAAGCTTGATTCAAAGATTTCGGAAAATAAAGATTTGGTTGGCACTGTAGATGTCGGAGAAGTTAGTAATCCACAAGACATTAGTGTCCCAATGGTTGCCACAAGACCATGAGTAGTAACACTTTGAGCAATGATAAAAGCTCTTCTATTTGTTTCTAGAGACTCTACTTTAGCTTCCAATCTGTCATCTGATTTGAAACTAAGCTTTTCTCTAATATAACTTCCATGTATAAGTTTAAACTATTCAATCTTGTTTTATTTCCATCACCAAGTACTTGAAACTAAGCTTGGCCGCTCACTCACGTGCCCTTATGTTCCAAGTTTCGTGCATGTCAAGCAACCTGCACGACGCATAAGGAAAAGTCAATGCAGCTTAGAAAGCCGCTGATATAATCAAAACATGTTTAGGCTTGCAATGATGTAGCAATTTGCGAGAACTGGCAAAGGGATAAAACCGCAAAAAAAACAAACAATATGCGGGAACTAGCAGAAGGAGGGTACCATATTATTAAGTCTCAATCTACAAACCCTAATTTTTTCCAGATGTTACCTTTACTAATGACGTTTTTAGCTATGTATCTAGACACATAGTTATTCAACTTAAACTTTTGTGGTTGGCTTCTAAGTAACTACCAAGAGAGGATCATACAACTAAAACTCCAAGAAAAGTCATCTCAACTATACATTTATAACAATATAAGATGACCGTTTAAAATGAAAAGTGATTGAGCTATAAAAATATAATCAACCAAAAGCTAACGTAAAAATGGATGAGAAATGATTTAAAATATATATTTTGACTTTTGGTAATGCATAGTTTGCAATAAATTGCATTTGAAGTTATTTAACAAAAAGCAAAAATAAATTGCATTTGAAGTTAGCTCCTCCGTGTCGATGGAAAGCCAAGAATCGTAGACCATGACGTGTGATATTTCTTATGTACATTGTAAGTTTTTAACATTGATATTGTGTTCGTACATGTTAATATGGTCAATTAGTTACTTCAAAATACATGGAAACATGGAAATGTTGGTAATGGTAAGTTATGGTCAATTAGTACTCCAGAGTAAACACATTTAGTTGATGTGTCTTCATTTTTTTTAATTAATGTTCACTCTGTTTCATATATTAAGTGTCATTATAAAGTAAAAATAAATATTTTAAAATTTTTTAATACAATTTATGTTATTAGTTTCTTTCTTTACCCTTACATAAATAAAAATAAAATAAAACCAATAGAATTATAATAGTTGGATAAATGTGAAACTAAACATTTAACTATCTTCTTAATCAGGGTGAAAAATCCAAAATAATATCTAATTTAAATGAAGGGAATATATAGTTTTTTTTTAAGTAGTACGTCCACTAGATTTGACAATTTATAGCATTGTCAACAATAGTTCTTACAAGCTTTAATTAGTTTTCTTCCATTCAAGTTAGCGATGCGCATATGTCAGAGTATATCGAGGAAGAAAACTAAGAGAATTTTTTAATGTATATCTTTATATTTTTAAAATAAAAAATTCTGTTATACAAGTGATTTTACTTCAATAGATGAAAAAATAGCATTTTCTATAGTTTTTCATAAAAATCGAAAATCTCTATTATAGAAATATACAATAGAGGAAATCTACATATAAAAAAAATATTTAAAAATATATATAGAAATAAATATAAAAATGGGTTGGAGATGGTTAAGCTGGTTATTAAGAGTTGTTTTGTCATCATGAAACATTTTATGTTGCAGACCTTATTTTTTTATTATAAAAAATATAGAAACTTACAAACATAAAGATGCTTGAAACATATATTTTAATGTTGGTTAAAACTGTATCGCAATTAAAATAACAAAAATCTCTATACATATATGTATATATATATATATATATTTTTGTTATAATTAGAACCGTATCACAATTATCTTTTATATTACCTTGAAAACTCTAATTGTATTAACAATATGTGAAATACGCTTATACCCATTATAACAAAAATGACTATGTAAAAGCATCATAAACGGACATTACAATAATAGAAACTAACTGATTAGATGATATTTTTAGAATGTTTATACTTCTCTTATTTCGGTATAATCTAATTTCAGCGGGATATAACATGCTTGCCGATTTTTGATCGACTGATTGATGTAAATAAAAATTAGTGCGTATACAAATAAGAGGACACTACTAACTACTTGTTTTTAGCTGATAAAAGATGTTATAATTAAGTGGAGTTTATAGTCCCTAGATTCGATTGCACGCTGCAACATAAAACTATAAAAGAGACAGAGATCACAGCACCATGTGATTCACTCAGTCTCACTTCAAGACTAATTAATCTAATATTTCTCCCCCTTCTCTTAATTTTCTGTTATACATAAAAATTAATTGATTTGTTTTGGAAAATATATTACTAGTTATATTGTTGGCAGTATTATTACTCGTTGATCTTACTAAAACAGTAGCATGGGGGAATGCATTTGGATGGCAAACCATTTACTCTTTATATTTTTATAAATAAAGTAACGATTATTAACTAACAATTTATTAATATAAACACCACTTCCAATTGTAGTCCCATGTGATCATGGACGGCGTGGCTTGGCTTGCCTTTTATCAATTAGAAAAAGTACTATAAATTAAGTAGGGAATACTGTTAAATTAGTGTATGTTTGATTTGGTTGTTTCGTATATGTATATATACATATACTAATATTTATAAATTAATATACTATAAATAGTAATTTGGAACTGTAAATTTCCAAAGTTTCAATATTATTGAATTATAAAAGTTTTATATAGTTAATCACTATATTGAGGGTTATTGTGGTGCAATGACTGTCTGCATGTGAAATAGTGGAGGCAAAGAGTTTTGTGAAATTGTCTAAAATATCACATTTTATCATTTTCATATTTATTTTAATTAATTTTAATCTTATTTTTTAAGAGAAAAAAATATTTATAACTTAGGTTAATTAATTTAAGAATTAGAGTTTAGAGTTTAGAGTTTAGAGTTGAGAAGTAGGATAGGATTTTGGAATGTGAAATTTTAAAATTCTAATTAATCTAAGAATTTTTTCCTTCTTAATGAAAATTATACTTGTAAAAATGTCTCTCTAACTAAAGTAAATATAAGTAATGATATCAATAATGTAGTGTATATAAAAAAAATTCCAACAGTTTTTTCAATTTATTTATATACCAACTAATTTATAATAGGGAAGAAAAAAATTTATAATCATGAAAGGAAATGTATTAATAATACTAGCAAACATATAACAGAGACCCATCTAACAAATCACTATCATAACAACAAGCAAAATCAAATTGATATTGTTAATACATGTTTCCATTTTATCTCATAGTAATTATAAGATCTATTTAGCTTTGAACCAAAAATTCATCTACTTCCTGATTATGAGATAAAATGTATCAACTATCTATACATGTATCAATATGTCAAAAAATACCAACACACATACAACAGAGATCCATATGACAAACCACTATCATAACTACTAGCAAAATCAAATAATTGTGAGGTGAAAATGTACCAACTATCTATAAATCATGAAATAGAAATGTAACAATAATGTCAATAATACTAACAAACATACAACATAGATCCATGTGACAAACCACTATCATAACTACTAGGAAAATCAAATAATTCAGATCTAATTCTAACTCTGTCACAAACTATGATGATTTACATTTTAGCAATGCATATAGCAGCTAAAAAAAAGCATTATACTTACACATGCACTGACAGATGAGAGATGCAGTACCATAATTTAAAATTTGTGTTCATACTTCAACGTTTAGTCTAAGGAAAATTATCAGTCAGTTGACAAAAATATACTCAGTAGTTTTCAGATTCAAATTTCGTTGAGAGTTGGATATTTCTGTTAATTTTTTGAATGTCATACAATAAGTCATCAGGCACTTTAATTAACAACTATGAATTTGTTTTTTCAATAGTTTATAATAGGGATGAACATTCTATCAGTTAAATTTGATTTAATTCGTTATTCGTTTTGATTTAATCCGCAAAAATTTGGATATTCGTAAGTCTTTAAAGCAAGGCAAATATCAAAAACAATATTTGTTACAAATCAAGCAAATCAAAAATGCTACAAATTCCAAGACCAGATATCCGTTCCGGTCCGTTTTTATATAAATAGAAATATATCTACGATAAAATAGGGTCATTAATGTATAATTTTCCATAATTATAATTTATCATATAATTTTAATAATTTCATTTATAAAATTACTTATAAAAGTATTAAGTTACAAGAGAACTATAAAACATTTATAAGAACTACATTTTTTTTAAAAAATATGTTTTATAAAAGAATTAACTAATTTTTTAAAAAATTATGGAACATAATAGTCTCACAAATTTTTACTTTTTTTTGTTTTATATTAAGTAAAAAATATTTTTTTGTCAATAAACTTGTATTGTTTTTAAAATTTGCTTGTATTGAACAAAATGGAAGATATAATCATAGATTTTCGCGAATATCTATAATTTTTTAGATATATCTATATTTCTTAAAGAATAGCAAATTAAAAAATCAGATATCTATGAACTACAAAAAAATCATAAATATTATTTCCTCCGTTTCTTTTTATAAGATGTTTTAGAAAGTTTATGTTGTTTCAAAATATAAGATGTTTTGAGATTTTAAGGTATGTTTTAAAGTTTTAAGGTTAAATTTAATTTTATTGAAAACTGTTTAACCAATAAAATTATTCAATTTTTTTTATAATTGGTTAAATGATTTTAAAAATATATTATTAAAAGTAATTTAAAAAAAAGTAGATATCTTAATTTTCGGTTATTCAACTAAAACATCAAATAAATAAAATGGAGGGAGTAAAATTTATTGTACTATCTGCTCTGTCCCCGTCCCTAGTTTCTAATGTTAACCTATTATAAAATAAATAAACAAATTAATATTTGCTACAAATGTACAGCTCGGGAAGTACGTCAGTCAGTACACTATTAACAATAAACACAAAGATAATTAGAGCACCTCCATCTCTAAACCCCTCCAAAAGTTCTTAACTTTTTTTTTTTCAATTTTTTCTTTTTTCTAAAAAAAAAAAAGAACCACTCGCGGGCCGACACTTGGCAGTCGGGCCCGCGAACAGTGCAAGAGTCGCCTCTTAAATGGGAAGTTTAGTAACCGAACTCTTAACTATTCATCGATGTGACTGTATTATTAATTAATTTTTTTTTTTTTAAACCTAAGAACCCCTTTGGGGTTCAGGGTTGGAGGTGCTCTTAGTTGCTCAAAAAAAGACATAAAGATAAATCATTTGTTTAACAGAACCACTTAAACCGTTCTGATATGACCATACTTAATACCGACTTGACCAAAACATGATTTTTTCACAGATTATATGACTTGATCATATTTGGTAATTATTGATCTCAGCATCTGTTTTGAGTATATTCAAAATATACTAAAAATACATTCAAAAATAGAATATACTATATCATCTGTTACTATGCTCGTATTCACTATTCGGGCAAAGACATGGAGATTTGGGAATTGGGACGAAGACAAAACGAGGCATCACCTGCTCATGTGTACAGCAGAGATGGTTGTGCTGTAAAGACAATTATTTCAACTAATAAAATTACCTCTAATTTTTTAGATGCTTTTGTTAACTGTATTCTACCATGACGACAAAAATATATAAATCATCTTTCAGTATTATATTTGGTAGCTTTACAAGAAAATAAATGTATACACTCTTTCTTTTACCAATTGATATATGAGAATAAATCCCCCCATGTGTTCCCTTTGTCCACATATGTCATGAAAACAAAATTCTATTAATTATTTTGGATATAATTCGCAAAACCTATCATTACTTTGCACGTTCATAACTCATAAACTATAAAAGAGGGATTCAATTATACAAACACATATCTATGTCTTTTTTTGAACTTTAACACGTATCTATGTCTCTTTCTTCTTAGGCTAACTAATTATGTATGAATGATCTCAAATGTAATCTAATGTGAAGAGCTATAGGGATAAACTTTAACATAATTTTGATTCACAAAACACAACCATCTTTCTATCGAGTAATCTAAATTTAAATTCGGCAGCAATTAAACAAAATATATTGAATAGGTATATTAACTGCCTTGCGCTAAATATTTTAATTATATATTGTTTCTAAGAAAATATGATATACAAATTACGTGGGTTTGTAGTATTTTGATGACAAAAGTAAACCTGTTTTTATTTTTAATTTTAAATATTCAGTATTCACGTATAAAATAATAAATTATGAGAAAAAACGTGCGTCTCCTAACCAATAAAATGGAAGAAATTGTTCAAAATGATTGTTCATTTTTATTATTTAAACAATGAAAGTCTTGGAAAATGAATTAAATGATTTTTCTCAATGTTTCACATCAAAATTTCGAAGTCAAGAAGATAGATAAACTGAAACTGCTTCAGGATAATCAAATCACCTAAACACATTGATCTTGGTGCATCTAGATTATTATAAGCTTTAAACATTTTAATATGAATATAAGATTCAACAGTATCTCTATGCTTAAAACTAATGAAATAAAGCAAATACCACAACATAGCGTAAAAATGAACAGTTGACATTTTAATATAATTTCCTTTTAGAAAATTTATAAAAAGAAAACAAAAGGGGGAAATATTAGAGTAGTATAAATACAAGCCTAATCTTTCCATAATCCTCACAAATAAATCTAATTACAAAAACAGACTTTTGAAAAACAGAGCATTTTTGCCTTAATACACATCTCGCTCTCTTCACGGATCTAAAAATGGCGGTTCCTGTGATTGATTTCTCCAAGATCAATGGTGACGAAAGAGAGAAGACACTCTCTGAAATCGCCAGAGCTTGCGAAGAGTGGGGATTTTTTCAGGTTCGAATCTTAAAAACTACAACTTCATCTCTCTGTTTCTCTCTGTTTTTACGTTCTTATCTCTCTCTCTGTATCTGTGTAGCTGGTGAACCATGGCATTCCATTGGATCTTCTTGACAAAGTGAAGAAACTAAGCTCAGAGTACTACAAAACAGAGAGAGAAGAAGCTTTCAAGAACTCAACACCCGTGAAGTTGCTCAACGAGTTGCTTCAGAAAAACTCCACAGAGAAGCTCGAAAACATTGACTGGGAAGATAACTTCACTCTCCTTGACCATAACCAGAACCAATGGCCATCCAACACTTCTAACTTCAAGTAATCATACAAACTCTCTCTTCTCATCAAACCCATATCCAAAAATCAAACCTTTTTCTCATTTGTTTCATAAAACAGAGAGACGATGGTAGAATACAGAGAAGAAGTGAGGAAGCTAGCGAGCAAGATGATGGAAGTGATGGATGAGAACTTGGGTTTACCTAAAGGTTACATAAAGAAAGCTTTTAACGAAGGGATGGAAGATGGTGAAGAGACAGCTTTCTTTGGAACCAAAGTCAGTCATTACCCACCTTGTCCTCGTCCTGAGCTTGTCAATGGCCTTAGGGCTCATACTGATGCAGGAGGTGTCGTGTTGCTGTTTCAAGATGATGAGTATGATGGTCTTCAAGTGTTGAAAGATGGAGTGTGGATCGATGTTCAGCCGATGCCTAATGCTATTGTTATCAATACTGGTGATCAGATTGAAGTTCTTAGCAATGGAAGGTAATATCTTATTAAGGCTTCAAGTTCATTTTTTGGTCATATTTAATATATTAATTTAACTTTAAAATAATTCAAGATTCGATTTCCTTTTTTGAGATACTTTTTCCACATAATTTTTTTATTCATTGACTTAAAAGTTAAAACCATACAGAACTATAAATATAGATTATTGATATATATACTACATGCTGAAAACAGTATAAAACGGTATAAATATACATTTTGACTAGAAACATTTTAACTTTTAGTTCTTTTAAGGGTAAATCTCTTAAATAGATTTTTTTTTTTAAATTATCACAAAAATAAATCTAAAAAGAAATGATCAAAATATACTTTTTATTTTATTTTATTTTTGTTATTTTTAATATATTTTTAATTTTAAATTTCATCTCTAAAACTTCATCTTATAACTCTAAACTTTAAATTCTAATTAGTAAATCAAAAGGGTATAAATGTATACATTTTTTAATTAAAAATGATTTTGGTGACAAAAACATTTTTAAATTTATCTTAGGGTATTCTTTTCTTTTTAGTTTTAAGAATTAAATTTAATTTGGTTTATGAGATATATTTCTGGTGGTGTTTTGTTTGAACCAGACCGGTTTGGTTTATTGGGATTGAACATTCCTGGTTTCATCTCCATTAAGAAAAAAAACGGTTTAGCAAAAGACATTTTAGATTTTGGGTTCAGGATCTTAAACCAAAATGGTTTGGCAGGTACAAGAGTGCATGGCACAGAGTGTTGGCTAGGGAAACAGGAAACAGGAGGTCCATAGCTTCCTTCTACAACCCGTCCTACAAGGCTGCCATTGGGCCACCGGAGATGACGGCAGCAGCAGAGGAAGGAAGTGAGAAGAAGTATCCAAAGTTTGTGTTTGGAGATTATATGGATGTCTATGCAACCCAGAAGTTCATGCCTAAGGAGCCTCGTTTTCAAGCTGTAAAGACTCTCTAAAAGTGTTACCATCACTGTCTTTTTCCTTACCTTCATGTTGTATTATTTTCTCTTTATGTTATCAATGCCAAATTTAATAATTGATAATTTGGCATCTGCTTTTCTGGCTTTGTATTTTGTTCTCTCTTTTTTTTTTAAATGTGATTTTAAATCTTTGTTGTCTCTTGTGTTGTTTGACTATAATGTATTTGCACTTTTGTTTGTTTCCGTTGTTACTTAAGCTCATGGACAAAAGCATCACATAAGTAACATAATTATTTTTCTAACACTGAAAGGTAACATAATTATTGTTATTATTTCCATCATATAATGAAGAAACAGAGTCATAAGAATGTCTGGATCATTTCATCAACTTTGTAACTCTATCTACATATGATTCAGACTTTATGATGCAGCTAAAGTCATAAGAACGTTATTATTCATAAATATCCATTTCCAACGATACTTGCCTGGTAATTAAGAGCAGAGAAAACAGAGTTTCTTCTTAAAAGAAAAATCTTTATAATTTGTACACAGGAGAGAGGACTTTCTTCTTAAAAATCTTTATAATCTTTAAAGAAAATACACTAGAAAAATTATGACTAGACGTAAAATTAGAAGATACATTAAAGTTACAACAAAGGCAAGGCTTAGAGCCAGGCTTAGAACCAGGCTTCGACTACAGAAACTAGGCAGGAGTTGTTTAACTTGGCAGGTTCAGGTCGGGAGGAGCCTGTGTCTGCTGCTTCAGAGCCAGAACAATATCTTTCTCTGTGGAAATGTGAGATTCTTCAACACTCTTTTCTATCTTTCTTCTGGCTGCCTTTACTTCTGCTGAAGAGCTTGAGGATCCCTTTAGTTTCTCATGTTGCTGCTTTGACTTGTCCACTGTAGGTTGAGTGTGGACTAAGGAGGTGGTGGTTGCGATTGAGGCAACACCTGTTGTTTTATCTCCAACACTTGAAGCCTTCTCGGGATAAGCAGTACCACCCTCTGGTTTTGGTAGCGTCTGTTTCCTCTTCGTCATCTTCCCCTGACCCTTCAATAAGAAAAGAGCTGACAAATGATCACACTGCAGAGAGATCTGCGAGATCATGGAAACAGAATCTTTCTCATACCGTCTCCTTGCCATGATTTTCATACAATGCTCTCTGCCTTTCCTTTGCCCGGCAAATGGCACGCTTGATCCCATGATTGTCCATTAACCTATTTGGCCAGAGTTCAGCTAACTAGAACATGAATAAATCACAAAAGAAACTCAGTTAGGAAGATAAGATAAACCATATTAAAGTCTAAGCAAGGTCTAGTCTAGTGACTTTGAATGAACCTAGAAAGAATGACCATGAGTGCCAAAGATAAGGAACTTACATTTGCATAAAGCTTTCTGATATGTGCACCTGAATCTTCATCCAATCCCTAGTATTACCAAAAAAAAAAACTATGTTGACACTTCAATTCTGGATCTAACAAGTTGATAAACACTGTTATGTAAGGTTGCCAAAAATGAAAAATCTTAATTACATCAACGAAGATGTCATATAGATCACATAATTTGTCCTCCATCGCTGCATCCATGACAAACTTCTTCTTTGTAGGTGGGCCAACATCTTGAAAATCGTCTGATGTTCCAGCTTCTTGATTGGTTGCCTGTGAAACACTTTATGTCAGTGCAAAGAATATTCATGATACGAGCTGTGGACAATGGATGTCTTATCAGAGAGAAGCATTCATGGACAATGGATGTCTAAATCCAACAACAGAGACAAGAACAAAAGTATATATTTAAAAGCACCGGATAAGAAAACCAATTTGAAATCAAATCAGTGAAATTAGTTGAGTAGAAGAGAGAGAGAACAACCTGGGATTCCATCAACTGAACTTGTGTTTTTAACATCTCAACAACTTCATTCTGGATACGTTGAAATTTGTTATCCTTTTCTCGATTTGCAGAGTCCTCGGAATCAATCATGATTTTCAAGTTCCTCTGTAACAACAAGCATTACAATCTTATGCCTAAGTAAGAATCACAACTCCATTCAAATAACAAGTCCCTGTATACATGGGAGAGAGGTGGTTACCTTCAGCGATCTAACTTGTATTAGATGACCGACAATGCTCATGAGACGATTGATTAACTCTCCTGATACATTCCCTTGGCTCGCCTGCTTCAATGAAACAAAATTTCAATACATCTGGAAGATTTTTAGGAGAAAAAAGAAACATACATAAGAGTTTGATTACCGCAATTCTAGCAACTTTAGCAAGCTTCGATTTTACGTCTCCTGGCAATCTCCTCTTCACTGCTTGGGATGAGGTATCAGCATCTTGATTCTCAGTGGCAGCAGGAGGCCTTGCTGCAACAAACTTGTACATTATAGTTTGCTAAAATGGTATTTAAATTGCCATGCACGTAGTGAAGAAGTGCTCAACCAGTTGAAACTCACATTCAGCGACCACCTTCTCCAATTCCCTGAAGGCTTTCTCAAGTGTTGAGGTTTTAGACCTGGGATTAGAACCGCCTTTTCTCTGAATAGAGAAAGGTTATTGCAGGAATAAAAAAAAACAGATGTGAAATATGCAAGGAAAAAGGCATGTAAGCAGCTAAACTAAGAAGTAAGAAGTCTTATACACATAGCTGGAAAGTACATACTGTTATTTGCATAGATTGTCTGCTCACTGTTGCATTGTCCAGGTCATGCATGCCAGTGTTTTCCTTCTGACGAATTACTGTTGATTTAGCCAAAACATCTGGACGAGATTTCCCTGGCAGTGAATTAGATTGCTGATGAGCACCTTTGTTGGTGTACTTCATATGAAGGGCGCCAGAAGATTCAGCAGCCTTTGACCTCGGACTTGGACTTCGGGCGTTTCTTAGCAGATTCGCTTTATCACTATGCTTCACATTTTCCAAAAATAAGGAGTCATTGCCACTTTGCGGTTTCAAAGGAGAAACCAAATCCTGCACTGTCTTTGAATCATTGGACTTTTTCTTCAGAGAGGGCCCAGAAGCAGCTGATTGATCCTGAAATTCACATTCATGTTATCAATCTTCTTGGCTAGATCTCTAAGGAATTCAAAAAGCTATTAGCAAGCAATGGTACTACCTTTTCCCCATCCGTCTTAGCTATCTTGCCTTGTTTTTTGGATACATCAACAACATCGCCACAAGGTTTTGCTGACTCTTTCCTTTGCCTTTTCTTTGGTTTCTGGTTCGACGTTGTTGTTGTTGACGGTTCACTGGTGTAGAAAAGAATATATCAATGGAAGATGGCATATGTATAGAGCAACTTGGAAACACGAATCCTATTCTATAATCAGAGGCTCCCACACTGATATGAACTGGTATTTGTAGGGTCATTGCGTTTTGGCAATAATCTACGGCAATTAAGAGGACAAGAAACTTACATCTGTTCTAAATTTCCTCTATTAACGAAAAAGCCATCATGTTTAATTGCCGTATCATCAACTTCAAAATACTCATCCTACAGTGCAAAAAAAAGAAATGATGCGTCAGCTATCAAGATATACTTAAACACACATAAGAAAAAGGAACATATGAGTGATATATATACTGACCAGCTCAACGTCATCGATGAATGAATCTTCAGTGTCATACTCGTCATCGTCAGGAGCACCATCTAGTTCTTCCCCATCACTACTATCTCTCCCCTAGAAATTTATTTACAGAAAATTGTGAAAGATTCAGTGCTAACGCAAGGTCTGAAAAACTATTATGAGTAAGAAGTTGAAACAATCAGCTAAACACTAGACAAAATGGTGAGAAAAAATAGGGAAACATACCATGTAGAGCCTTTCGATCTTCTCAATAACGGCGTTAAAACGATTAGAATGAGGTTGATCGACCATTTCACCTTCTGATGGTGGCCCCTGCATAGGATATTTCAATAGAGCATTAGAAACTGATACGATGCATTAGAAAGAAAAACAACTTTAAAGAAAGCCACAACATCTCCTATTTCATTTGAATGAAACTGTGAGTGGCATATTCATTTGTTCCAAAACGAGGTTGCAACAATGTAAACTAGCAATGCAACCAAATAACAGACCGAACCACAGTTACAAATTACTGACAGAGACTAGACAACAACAAATCACTGTCGAGTGTAATTTTTCTTAGCTTCAACAGTTTGCTTATTGCAACTCTAGAAGTAATGACAGCAATAATTCAATTCACCAAGACTTACAGAAATCTTCCCGATCAATCAGTTTATCCGACAATAACAAAGTCAATCAGACAATCATTTAAAACAGTAAGGTCCGGTCTTGATGAACCAGAATGATCCCAAAAGCAAATTCACCTCCCAGGAGGAGGAGACAAGACAAAGGCTGATCCTTTAGAGACAAATAAACTAAAAGCACCAAACTTTGAAGCATAAGTGTCAAAATCTATGCAAATGTAAAAGCTACAAACTCACCGGTGCAAGGTGAGACTCAAGATTAGGGTTATCATTAGGAACCGGGTCGGGCGCCGATAAAGCATAGCTCTTGCTAGCCTCCTTCATGAGCTTCTTCCACGAAACGTACGTCGTCTCGCCTCGCCGAAGTTCCACTTTAAGTAATTTCCGATCAGCGGCAGCTAATAGCTTTGGAGAGGTCCTCGACGACTCGCCGTCGGTGGTTGACTTGTGTTCCCCCATGGAGGGACTGGTAGAGTCTGTAGAGAGACCCAGATCGGAGAAGACACGACTTTGGAGAAGGAATCAGGAGATAAAATTGATGTTGAGACTCGTCAGATTAGGGACCCGTTTGGCACTCTCAAGTGGCCATGGGCATTCGGTTGGAACCGCAGTAAACCAAACCAAAATTTTCTGTTTAATAATCTAGTTGAAGTTATAAACTAATCGACTGGTTTTTCTGCTACCACCCGCAAACATAACTTTTGTGTTTGCTATTGTTGATGTTTCACAACAACAGTAGAAAATGCTATGAATCACTATAAATTGTTTCGAATCACTATAAATTGTTTCGAATCACTATAAATTGCTTCGAATCGCTATAAATCGCTATAAATTTTTAAATTATTTCAATTTAAAAATTTTAATTGAAATAACAGAAATATCAATATATATATTATATTTTAATTTATATTATAATTTTCTTTAAAAATCCTTTCTATAGTTTTTAAAAAAAAATATTAGTATAATTTTATAAATTTTAGTTTTATATTTAGTATAGTAATATGATTTTTCATATTTTTATAATTATATAAAATATAAATATTGTTAATTTATTATCTAGCCACTATTACAGTTGGTAGTAAACCAGTCATAAGTATCCCGCAAACGCAACAATTTTTAATTGTATCAGTCGTCCAAATTTTTTAATAACGCTTAAAACCGTAATTCTCCGCATCTGCAAACGTCCACAACTGCAATCGCTGCGGTGACACCACTCATGCCCTTAGTCAATTCCTGGTTCGATTCGGCAAGTAAGAACCAACCGGTTTGATACATATTGCCCAAATAAACTGAAATAAATTAAATAAACCAAAATTTATCAACAGATTTTTGGTTTTCCACCAGATTAACCGAATAAACTGAAATGTAAACCGATTTAGTTTAAACAGTGAAGTACTGTCTAGATGAACCAGAGTGTTTCCAAAAGAAAATTCTGCTCCCAAGAGGAGGACAAGACAAAGGTTGGTCCTTTTGAATTTGATGCATAAGTGTTAATATGTGCATGTAACAGCTAAAAAAACTCACGGGTACAAGGTGAGACTCGAGATATTTCCAATGGTCCATTTACTCTCTCTCTCTCTTAAAAGATCCAATTTCTCTCTAGTTTGACACGAACTTGAAATCGCCCTCTTTTTGTTTTTTTTTTTTGTTTATGTTGTATCATATTATCGATCAATAGATCGAACTCTCTTCCGTTGCCGATAAATATTTCTCGTAGGCGACTTTTTGTTTTCATCTCTTTCGTTAGGCTAATTCATATTTTGTATGTTTGGGTTTGAAGCTTTTCTTCTTTGTTGGTTAAGCACAAATCCCTTTTCTGTGAGGCTCTTTCTCTCTTATATATTAAGAGATTATAAGTCAACATGAAAATGGAGCATCCCAAATGAAAAGGACGATGGTAAAGTTGGAATTACTCAGTTGATTTAAAGGAGATTTAGTTGAAACTGGCATCTTTTATAAAGGTGGTCCAGTTAAAAGTCTTCTAATTGAATCAATTAGAATTTCTCAAATTTAACTCACCAGCAGTTGTAAGAGATTCAAGCTTCTAATGACGATGGAAGGCGAAAGATAAATATAAAGAGTACAAAATCATGGTGAAACAAAGATTGAAGATGGGAAGATGAAGCTTTGTCCCCAGTGGTGGTCGTGACTTTACCAGCGTTGAAGAGAAGACCAAGATTTGCATGTCCCATTTATGCCACATGGTTGAAAATTATTTTGTTACTTTACATGTGTACTTCACTTTGTAATATGTGTTGAGAAGAAAATATTGTAATCTTTATATTTAATAAAATTAGAAGTTGACAGAAAAAAAAGACTCGAGATTAGGGTTAGGATTAGGAGCGGGTAAGCCCATGAAGAATATCCCTTGCTTGTCTTCCACGAAACGTAAGTCGTCTCGCCTCGCCGAAATTCCACCATAAGTAGTTTCCGATCAGCAGCAGCCAATAACTTTGGTGATTCTCCACGGAATTTGAGGTCGAAGGAGGTTAATTTGATGGTGAGAGTAGCCACGTTGTGTGCATACGCCGCCATCTATGCCTTGGAAAAAATGCTAAGTTGGAAGCTCATAATTAACCCGAATCTGACACTCTTCTTGTGTGGTTCACGGATCTCTGAGAGCCAATTCCCCCCCCACGCCCCCCCCCCATGTTTGTCCCATTCGGATATGAACCAGGTCGGGCCTAACCCGTTGCTTGTTATTGGTTTGATTCCAAAAATATTATTGGGCCCACGACCATGACATATATCATGAAACGCCGAGGCTCGACTCAACGCAGAGAAAGGCGAGCCCATTCTCTTGTCGATTCTCGAATACATTCAAATATGAGAACTAATATATATATATGATCCAAAGAAGTTTGAAATACACAATGTGGGATATCGGTTTATTTTGACACTTGGTCAAAATTTCTGTATTTTTTTAACACTAAGTTTTACTAACTTCTTTGCGTCATTTCACATTCAGTTTAAATCTACTGTGACATTTGAATATTCTAAATTGTAGTTTTCATTGCAAATTTTCCAACAAGCTATTAATATGGCCATGAAAACCATCGGTTTGGCCAGAAAAGCCAAAAAAGTCTGCCTCTTTATTTCAATAAATAAACAGAGTTCGAACATAAAATGTTGTCTTTAGTGGTACCATTAAGCCAGGAAACATGACAGAGAAGAATACCATGTGTATGTTTGGTTTCTCTCTTGATCAGTTCAAACAAACTAACTTGCGTGTCTTTACATTAAACATAAAGATGTTTAAGGGGGAATAGAGGATTGAACCACATCACATTTTATTTAATATAGATTTCAGATCAAACATACATAGGCGGATAGAGAACGGATTAATTTTAATTTGTGGAATTACATCGATGTCGGATCTCTCCCTCGACACCAATCTTCACTCCTGTGGAACCCACCTTAACCATTGTTGTAGTGAACTCTGAAAAGAAGTGAGCCTTGAAACTCATGTTAGCCAAGTAGGAATCAATAACTTTCTTTGTGCCACTGTCTTGGTACAGAACATCATCGGACTGGATAACTCCTCTTCCATTTTTGATGTTGCGGAAGATGTGGTCATCTAAGCTCAAAGAGCTTCCCCAGTCCGGTGAAACTTTGTCATTGACATCCCCATCAGGGCCGTCTAATAGTATGTGCTAGTGGAGTGGACAAATAAAAGAATAAGAAAAAAATAAGAAAAAAATAAGAAAAAAATAAGAGTTTTTAAAAAAATATATAGCTAAATTATAGTAAAAAATTAAAATTTTAGATATATTGTTTTGAGTTAAACCTTTTGTTAATTTGATAACTCAAAACTTAATGCAACATGATAAGATTACATATATTTATGTCCATGGTGTTATAACTAACTTATATTTCTGAATAACATGAAAAAACTGACTTTCATTTTATACTTGGGGTTCCATTTTGTCATGTCATAACTTTTCTGAATTTTAGGATAACCACCCCTTTGTTACCCTGATCTATTTAGTCAAATAGGATATGGTTTTGGATTTGAAATTTTGGAAGTGTTTAAAACCAGTTTCCACACCCGATGACAGCGACTACGATGGGCAGTGGCGGAGTCAAAAAATTTTATACTGGGGTCATCAATATATTATTGAAAAGCTATAAAATATACTAAATATAAAAAATATACCATTAATTTTTAAACACTTGTTACAATATATATATTTAAAAATGTTATGAAAAAATTTCGATTAATGAAACAAAATAAAAAACATTTATACTAAAATATGTTAATTTGGTTTTAAAAAAAATCCCATAGATATTATTTAGCAATTTGTATATAAGTTATTTGCACATTCAATGTTTATTTAGTATGTTTATTTTTTAGTTTAAAGGTTTTACTTAATAAACTAAACATAATATCAATTAGAAATTCTTTTAATATATTTTTGACGTGAAAACTATATATCCTATACAATGGAAAATACACGTAATTTTAGTAATCCGAGTAGCAAGAAAATACAAACTATATTTTTGACGTGAAAACTATATATCCTATACAATGGAAAAGAAAGATAAATACACGTAATTTTAGTAATCCGAGTAGCAAGAAAATCAGTTTTAGTAAATATTTTAACTTTTAAACATGTACACGGTTTTTAACTTTAGCTAAGCCCATATAAAATGGCATAAGTTATTCATGTAGATTTGGGTTACATTTAAATGTTCAAGTAATTGTGTTTTTTTTTTTAAACTGGAATTACGGGTGCTTAGATTTTATAGGGTTCAATGAGAAACTTTACGTGGGGTCAAACTGTTGAGACCAGATCTGTTAAAGCTGGATTTTGAGGTTGAACACAAAGGTGCAACTCAACACTTAAACGTTGGATTTCGAAGAGTTCGTGGAAAAGTTTTTCTGTCATGATGACGTGGCAAAGTTGATTGGTTGTAAGCTGAAGATAACAACATAATAAGGAGATTACGTCAAAGGGATTTAAAGATAAGGATAAATCAACTGGTTTTGAGTTTATCTAAAATACAACTAGGATTAGGAACTCTATAAACTATATAAAGAGTTTTAGAAGTTGTTTTGTGTTTTTATGCTTTGTGAGTTCTAAAAACGTGGCTACAAAGTCTGTGAGAAGAGAGATAGAACGTGAGTGTTTCTTAGATTGATTGTTTAGAAGACTAGAGATTGGTCAGTGACGATTCACGTGTGTGTGAAGGCGTGTAATTCTGATTGAACAGAAACAGGTGTTCTCTGTTTAAGAGATTTCTAATAAAACAATCTTGTTTGGAAGAAGTAACGTTTCCTTTGATATACATCCTTGTTCTAGGTTCTACAATTGGTATCAGAGCGGGTCACCTCCTAGATTAGTTAATCTATACACAGGTTAAGATTCTGTGACGAACATGGATTCATCAAAGGAGCTATTGGTTTTTCAAAGAACTCTAATGCTAGACGAGAATAACTTTGGGCACTGGAAAGTTCGAATGAGACAACGACTCAAAGAGATTGACGAAGATGTCTGGTCAGCTGTAGAACTTGGTTGGACAGAACCCACAATCAAGATCGGCGATGGTGAACTAGAGCCTAAACCGAAGGATAAGTGGACAGCTGCTGAAAAGTTAGGATCCAGATTCAACTCTAAAGCAATTTCTGAAATCTTCAATGCTATTGATTTAGATCAATTCAAGCTTGTTCAGGGTTGTGTATCAGCTAAAGAGGCATGGGATACATTGGTTGAATATTATGAAGGAACTGATGATGTTAAGAGAACAAGATTGGATTACTTAGCTTCTCAATTTGAGAATCTACGTATGTCTACTGATGAATCAGTTACCAGTTTCAGCTCAAAACTGAGTTCCATTGCTAATGAAGCTTCTGTTCTAGGAAAGAGTTACAAGGAAAAGAAGCTAGTTAAGAAATTGATTCGCTGTTTACCTGAGAAGTTTTCATCCTACAAGGCTTTACTGAAAGTGGGTATGAACACTGATGAGATGAAATTTTCACAACTTGTTGGTATTCTCAAAGCTGAGGAGATGGAGTCACCTATTAATCAACCTAAAGAGGTTAAAGATATTGCTTTCACTGTCAAGAAGGAAACAGATCAGTTACAAGCATTAAACAAAAGTCTGAATCAGAAAATTGAGGATAGTGTTGGTTTGCTGGCTCAAAACTTTAAGGAGACACTAAGGCGATTTGAGAGTGGCCAAGGAAGAAGCTTTAATTCACATCGTGGCAGGAATCAAACGAGTAGGAGAAGTGATATTCAATGCTATGAATGTGAAGGGTTTGGACACTACAAATCAGATTGTCCTCTTACCAAACGCAAGGAGCTTAAATGTAGTGAGTGTAAGGGATGTGGACACATTAAAACAGAATGTCCCAATCTTCAGAAGAGAGTTGACAAAGCTTTATTAAGTTTCAGTGACACTGACTCTGATGAAGAGGCTAATGAAGATGGGATGCTCAATATGGTTTCACTAATTAGCAAAAAGAATGTGGACAACTCAGATTCTGATTCTGATGATGATGAAGAAGATATAGATCTAAAGGTGGAATATCGCAAGCTTTATGACAATTGGGTCCAACTAAGCAATGAGAATCTGATATTGCTCAAGAATAAGGCGATGCTAGAAGCTCAGATTAATATACTGGAGATGGAAAAACCTGTGAAATCAAAGCTTGAAACGCTGATTTGTTCAAGGTCGGATAGGTTGTTGCACAAGAACAGAGAAGCAGAACAGAATAATATACTTGAGCTAGAAGAAAAGATAAATAGACTGTCAGAACTTTTGTCGCAGGAAGAAGAAAAGAACAGAAGTCTTGAACATATTTTAAGAGACAACCACAAAAGAATCAAGATGTTGAACAGGGGAACAAAAGACTTGGACTCAATCTTGGCAATGGGACAACCTGCAAAAGTTAACTGGGGGATTGGATACAAAGAAAACAGAGTAACAAATCAGGTAATCAATACTCAAAGTCCGAAAGAATTGACAAATTTTGTTCGTGCTGAGCCTGTTCGTGTTGAGTCTATTCGTGCTGAGCCTATTCGTGCTGCTGAAACAAAAAGAGATGGGAAACTTGCACCACAAACAAACAAAGTTGTTAACTCTGTATGTGCAAAACCGTGTGCTGTTGTCAAAGCTCGAAATGAGGTTCAACAAGCACAAATAACAGACAAAGTGGTTGAAGCTGTTAAAGATCAGAGGTTCATCAAAGTGTGTTACTCGTGTGGCAGAAGAGGACATGTTGTAAGATATTGTTATGAACGTATTAACAATATTAGACAAGCTTGGAAACAAAATAATTGCTTCATTGAACCAAGGTACTACGGAAAAGTTTGGATTGCTAAATCTGTTTTGTATTCAAAGGATGACAAAGACAGCAGTGAAGATGATTTTGAAGTAATCTGCAATTCAAATGAGTTGGAACAAGTCCAGAAAAGTAAAGAGAAAGTCATGTTTGAGAATGGTGAAAAAGGAGAAAACTCAAAGACTTTATTGTTTGCTTGTGATTTGTTCAACGAGGAAAAATGCAGTGCACATATCAAGAATGTCTGTGAAGAAGAGTTCCATAACAATGCAGTCAAGAGTGTATCTCTACAATCTTCAACTCTTAGGAGTACCACTTATGAAGCTTCAACGGAAATAGATGGAAGCATGCTGGTTGAGAATCCACATCACGGTTGAAAGAGGTACTCTGATCTGGTCTATGCTTTTATGTAAGTATGCACACAAGCAGGGGGAGAAGTTTGAAGGATATGTAGTAATTGAGGGGGAGCACAGCATTTGAGGAGGAGCACGACATCTGAAGAAGAGCACAACAATGGCTGGAATCGTTGCTTGGTATTGGTTCTTTTGTTGGCTATGAGTGCAAATGGCTTGGTTGACATACTCACATAAAAAGGGGGAGATTGTTGAGACCAGATCTGTTAAAGCTGGATTTTGAGGTTGAACACAAAGGTGCAACTCAACACTTAAACGTTGGATTTCGAAGAGTTCGTGGAAAAGTTTTTCTGTCGTGATGACGTGGCAAAGTTGATTGGTTGTAAGCTGAAGATAACAACATAATAAGGAGATTACGTCAAAGGGATTTAAAGATAAGGATAAATCAAGTGGTTTTGAGTTTATCTAAAATACAACTAGGATTAGGAACTCTATAAACTATATAAAGAGTTTTAGAAGTTGTTTTGTGTTTTTATGCTTTGTGAGTTTTAAAAACGTGGCTACAAAGTCTGTGAGAAGAGAGATAGAACGTGAGTGTTTCTTAGATTGATTGTTTAGAAGATTAGAGATTGGCCAGTGACGATTCACGTGTGTGTGAAGGCGTGTAATTCTGATTGAACAGAAACATGTGTTCTTTGTTTAAGAGATTTCTAATAAAACAATCTTGTTTGGAAGAAGTAACGTTTCCTTTGATATACATCCTTGTTCTAGGTTCTACACAAACATTACAACTCTCAAAAATTATTGTACATTATTAAAATTTATAGGGGTTAGATGACCCCTCTAGCTCTCATGTGCATCTGCCCCTGACGATGGGTTTGTACTACAATTTCCATTGTGGGATCAATATGGATTTCAAGGTCAATGCAATCACGATAGTCTGTTAGCTCAATCAATCTCCCCAACGAAGACCAATCATCAAACCTACAAAAAAAAAAGAATTGGAGCCACTTCTGATTTCCACCTTTGAGAAAGATCAAGCTAGAGTTCGATATTTCAAGAGCTTCTTCCATATCCCAAGTCCCAGGGAAATTTTGGCATTCATATTCCAAAAGTAACCTTTCCGAATGAAGTGTAGAAGAATCCAACTAACCCACAACGTGTGCAGATGTGATTCGCCAAATGAGTTCTAACACACACACACACACCTTGTTCGAGGATAGTTTTTCTCTCATTCTCTTGGACCCCCCGGTATGTATAGTGTACATTTTTCTATACTTATGTATAAGATGAGATTTTTGCAAACCATTCAAACACGTGAAGAATGACCTCAACAGAGCTTTTAGTTCCATTTGCATATACATAAGGGTAGTCAGCGAAACAGTAAGTGCCCAGTCCTGGCAATATGGGTGATAACAGATCTTCTTTTCTGATGTTGCCTTGTCCAACATTTCGGTCAGGACATGCATGCAGATGACAAATAGATAGAGTGATAGAGAACAACCTTACTTCAGTCCTCTCTAGCTATTAAGTCATTAATTTGAAAAGAAAATAAGGCCAACTTAATGCACTTCATAATCCATAAAACAAAAAAAATCTAGCAGTTTGATGGGTGAGAACTGTATGCACAAAAAAACGCTAAACTGAGTTAAAAGCTTTTGATATATATTTTTTACCCTACATCTTGAAGAAACAATATCCTTATGATAACTTTTAAACAGTTCAGATGCTAAGATAACTTTTAAACAGTTCAGATGCTAAGATAACATTTTTCATCAAGAGTTTGTCCTTCGCAAAAGCAGACTGATTATCAGATATGAATGATCCAATGTTTGCTTTGATAATATTTTAATTATGTTACATTGTGAAGGTACGGCTCATACTAACTGTCGTGTATTAGATTGAATATTAGATTATTTAACGGTGGAAATGTTGATTTCTCTTCATCTCTCTCTCTCTCGTTTCTCTTTACTGCTACTAATATTCTCATCATCCTTAGTAGAGTATCCAAACCTAAATTAGATGGTCGCGAAACTAGTTTGATCTTTTTGAAGTACATGATTAGCTTAAAAAGAACAAACAAACAAATTACGAGATGAAATTATAAAATTGTTATTAAACAGACGAACAATTTACTTATGACGTCTTGCTTATTTTATTTTGTGTGTTAACTCCGATAATCAGATATAGCCTAACCACATTTTTATTAATTGCAGTAACACGGTCGTGAAGCTAGTATACCATGGTCGGGTCCGCAATAGCCTCCCGGATGACCAGTTTCCTTACAGTAATTGTCACAATCTTTATCACTGAAATCTGGACTGCATTCATATTGTCCGTCGTCTCCTAACCCTGTCACCCCCACACAAAAAAATATTACGAAAGTTCAGAGTTTAGCAAAATATTCGTAAATTTTGATTTTATTTGTTATTATTCGAACCAAAAACTACGGTATCCGTAACTTTACGAAACAAAATAAATATTACTATGCAATATTTATAAAATTCAAAACAAATTATAAATACTTATATTTTTATGAACAAATATCTGACCTGATTCGCTATATACTTATATATACATATATTTACAGAATTATAAATAAAATTATCAAATTGTTGCATTTATGTAAGTTTTACATTAATTTTATTTATTAAATTGAACATTTTAGTTATTAAAGTTTTTGAAAAAGAAAATAATTTTCATTTTCTTTAATAAAATATGATTATTTTATATTATTTTAGATTTTTATTTATATTTATATTTTCTTTTATTTATACGGATCGAATCAGATATCCAGTTATAATATTTTAAAATTGGATATTAAGACACCTAATATCTGGATAACTACAGACCGAATCAAATCAAATAATTGATTATTCCGACAAAATATATCGGATTAGAATATCTTCAAAAATTCGGATTCGATTCGTGTCTATCCTTAATTAATAGAATATTTAACTCGAGAACAATAAAACATCAAGGCATGTATATTTTTAATATTGGTAAAATATTTAACTGAGAGAACAATAAAAAATCAAAGCGTGTATATTTGTATTGTTAATAGAATATTTAACTGAGAGAACAACAAAACATCAACGCATTTATAACCTAAAAAAGATTTGTTACATGACCTTTGAATATATGAATTATACTAGTGGTCATTAATTATAGTATTTGCAAAAGTATGGTGAGCTAGAGAATTTGAACCTGGGGTTAGAAGTACACTAATGCAAACCAAAAGAAGGAAGAAATGTTTGGTAGAAGCCATTTCACTTCGATAGATCTTATTATTTTGTCTTTTATGTCGTTTTGATATTTGAAAATTAATCTCAAACACACCTTATATATACTAGTATATAAAACTTCGTGTGTATTTCTACAGTCAATGATTGTTATCTATATGTTGACCGAATTTCATGTTTCTTATTATCGATTCGGTCATCTAGATTTAATTTTCTAGTATAGTCAATAATTATAATAAATTTGGGTATATCTATATTTTCTTCAAATGCCAAATTTTTTTTTTCCCAATTACGTAGATTGATGTGACTAAAAATCTTTTCCGTAAAAATTGATTGGTCTACTTGTTTTTTTGTCTTTTCTATATCTCGAAGATATATTAAACCCCATAAATATTTTCTGTACTAAAAATCTTTTCAATTTTAAACTGTTATAATTTAATATAAAAACAGTAAACCAATTATAATCACAATCTATAGTTTTTAGTTTGGAGCTTTAAAAACGTGGAAATATAAAACTCAAAATATTATATCACAAGGAATTAAGCATGAAACTATTATTTCAAAAATATATAAAATGACAAAATAGTTATGTGGGAAAATAACTGGTCAATTCTTATAAATAATATTTTATCCAATTTTATCCAAAATTAGCACAAAAAAGAAACAATTCTCAAACTATCCTCTAATAAAAATAAAAGACTTTTATATAATATATAGAGTTAGGATTTATTTATTTATTTATTTTATAGATTTTCAAACAGATTTTGGTTTTAGATTTTCAAAAAAGATTATTAGCCATTCATGATTTCCCCTTTTTTTGTTTTCCTTTAAAATTATTTTATTTACCAATCAAGAATTTTAATAAATAGATTATCTAAAATTGAACGAAAGTAGTTTTTTGTTTAAAAAATGATTTTATGAATAAAATCCAAAAATCAATTTTGTGGGTTTTCAGTGAAAAAAAATTGTTGAAATTGCTGCATTTTAATAAATTAGTAATTAAAATATTTTCATCAAAATAAAACTTGGGGGAATTTTCATGTTTACCACATTATTGATACCACTTTTCATTTTTACCTTAATTAAAAAGACATTTTCATAAATATTATTTTTATAAGAGGTAAATTTTTTTAAATTAATCGGAATCCTAAATTTTATATTCCTAAAACCTACCATCACTCTACCCCACCCTACCTCCATCTCTCAACTTTAAACCTTAAGTCATAGATTAATTAACCTAAAAGTTATAAGTGTATTTTTTCTCCTAAAAACATAAGGGTAAAAGTGATTAAGGTAAACATGAAAAGTGGTATTAGAAAAGTGATATTTTAAACAATTTCTCATAAAACTTCCCTACATGATTTTTAAGATGATATTATTTAACAATAATCTGAAATAATTTATTTGCATTTAAATTCTGTACTACAAATATAGGTCTTTATATATATTAATTAATTGTAAGATTATTTTATCAATTTATATGATTAGATTTATCTTAAAATTCCATGAGTTGTAGACACATTAAGCAATAACTACAAATTATCAAAACATAAAAGTGTTTTATGAATACAATGCTGTATACCAGTTTAAGAAATAAAAACAAGTTCAAATTTTAGGATTTATTTTTTAGTAAATTATTAATTTTCAAAATATAATACTTCATTTAATTTTATTATAAAATAAAATAAAAATACAACATCTTGTTACAGTTTATTGATATTTTTAAAATATTTATTGCTATTTTCTTTATTATTGTAAAGTATATTATTAATTATTTTAAAAATTGAGAAATAAGCAAAATAAAATTTAATAACTAAAAATGAAAATAAAATGCTATTTCCACGAATTTTAGAAAATCTATTCATTAGAAATTTTTGAATGGTTAATAAATTAGTTTTTACAAAAAATAAAATGGAAATCTTAGTTGGATAAAAATGTTTAAAAAAACTCAAAAGCCAAAGACTATTCTAAAAACTACTAACAAATCAACCCATAAAACAACCAGAGCTTTAATAATTATGGTTTTTAATGATGGTTAACTATGCTATTATAATTTATTGGAAATATTACATTGACGATACATAACCGACAACATTATTTTGGCCTTATAATGCAAAACATTAATAAATTCTTAACTAAATCACCAAAGTTAGAGAGTTTCCACAATTATGGTTTAAGTTTTAGTATTTAGAGGTGGTGTGTGGGACTAGGATCTAGGAATTAATATTTCTTATAAAATGAGGGTTAATTTAGAAATAATTCTCTGTTTTCTATGATAAACTTTAAAACATATTATTTTGAAGATTTACCTTTCATTTTGTTAAACACTATTTGATTCCTGATAAATGTGAATAGTCAATAAACGTTAGGTATAACCCATGTTCGAAAACGCGGCCGTAAAAGTCGATTAATCGGCGTTGGAGATCCAGGCGGAAGCTTTTCGTAGCGATTTCATTATAGTCAGCCAAAAAATCATTTTTTTAGTTTTGAGGGTTTTAGATCAAATATTGAAGAACATAGAAAGTTATCTGATATAAAACAACACAAAAGTCATAGTTTAATGTATTTTGACAAACTTATTGTTGATGGATATAAAAGAAAGTTGCAGAAATCCTAAAATTTTGGTGGAGGATGATATATTTACAATTATGCCATTCAATAAAAAAACAAAAAAAAACTAATTCATGTTCTAACACGCGGGCGCCTAGCCTTTTAAGCGCTATGCGCCACTCATCCGCCACGATTAATGTTAAATTCGTCTAAAAAATCAGATGTCCGAGTTTAGTTCGTCTATGTCGTCTAAATGACCGCCTAGCCGCCTACATGACTGCCTAGTCGCCTAAGTGGCCGCCTAATTTATTTATTTTTCAAAAATATATATTTTTAATTTATTTATTTGATCTAAAATATTATAAATGCAACTTAGTTGCACAACTTTGATGAAAATTATACCGTATTGAGTTTATACTTTTATACTTGTGTGTTTTATACAATTTTTTAAATATGAAAATGTATTATTTTATCAGAAATAAAAATTAACATGTTTTATAATACATTATACTATATAAAACTCCGTCCCGCGTAATTTTTGCTTAATCCCCGAATTTTTTGCTAGGCGCTAGACCTAACCTAGCCGTCCAACTAGCGCTTAGCGTCTTTTGCTAACAAGGCTAATTATACATACTCTTAATCAAAAATTCTAAAAAAATAGAGAAAACAACAACTCCCTGCTTAATCCCCGTTTAATCTCCATGGTTTTGATAAATCGCTAGGCCCATACTCACTGCCCGACTAGCACCTAACATATTCTCTAACAGGGGGTATATCACTAGATAGGGTTAGACATTATTACTTGGCTTTGGCTTGGGGTTGTTAAATTGGATGATAACTAACAAGTAAAAAAGTTTTATTATATAGATCGAGTATGAACCATTTTTATATTTAAATATTTATCTCATTACTTAATTTTTATTTGTTATTTTTTATTAGGCCTAGGTATTTTACTCGATAATTAAATCCGAATCCAAACCTAATCTAAAAAAACCGAACTCAAACCCGATCTGATCAATAAAAATATCCAGATGAATATTTAGTTATAAAAAATAGATATTTGAATATTATCTGCTAGTACTTGATATCCGATAGATACCAAAATAACCAGAAGTATATATTAAGTATAAATCTCTAATATCTTAAAGACTTATTCATTCCCTCTTTTAATTTATACTAACCTAACCCCATTTACTCTGTAGACTTGATGATTTTGTTCCTAATTTCTCAAAACTTTTTGATTTCATTAGAGAATACACTTTTCTTTTAAAGTTGTTTTGGTGACATATTGTTCGGGAAATCGGCCAATTCATACATCAACAGAGGCTTGCGGTCCCGATCAGTACATACACTGATGACATGTGCTAAAACATACATCAACATCGATTTATTTTAAATTTCATCCACGAACTAATAAAACTAGGTTAAATCATACGTTGACCTTTTTTCCGTTAGTTAAATGTTTATAAATGATGACATGTCACTAACGGAAACTTACGTGTCGCTGAGCTGTCTATTACGATTTAAAAAAATATTTAAAAAAAAAACTAATTATCAATTCTGTTGAAGGTGGGATTCGAACCCGGGATAACCCAATGGCCATTATGATGCTCAACCACTATGACAAACCGATTCTTTGTATGTATTATATATGGTGTACTATATATTTATAAGTTATATTTAATTTTGTTATTTTCTCTTCTTCCCATCTGTCTTTAGAAGACTAGGGATTTTGGAAAAAAGGCAAGTCTTTTGATTTCAATCTTCCTCATATCTCATTCATTTCTTTGTATTTGATTCTTTTCGTTTCGTTCATTGATGGATTTCTGATCACAGACGAACAGGTCAGCCAGTTTGAAACAAAAAAACTAGGTCTCCGCCTTGAGCAATAGCTTTGTCAAGATATTTTTCAGAAAAGATTGAATCTTTTAATTACTTGTTTTATGTTTCCTTTTTCTATATATTGATTTGAGTTTTACTATCAGTTGGGATGATTAAGAAAGTGATGGAAAACTAGAAATAAAAAAAAGGTGAGAATTCAGATGAGAGTTTAATAGTACAAAGGAAGAAGATGATTAGAAGACGTAAGGATAGAGGAAGAGGAAATAAATATATTTTAAACCATAGGGAATAGAAACAATGGATCGGATTGTCACAATGGTTGTGTGACTCAATGTTCGTTGAATCAACCAGGGTTCAATTCCCCCAATTAACATGTCATCATCTATAAACGTTTGACTAACGGAAAAGACGTCAACGTATGATTTAGTCTAGTTTTATTAGTTCATGTATAAAATTTATAATAAATCAATATTGATGTATGTTTTAGCACAGGTCATCAGTTTATGTACTGATCGGGACCGCAAGCCTCTGTTGATGTATAAATTGGCCGACTTCCCCATATTGTTCTTAATATTTGAGTACTTGATGTCCACGCCAAAATCTGGAGATCCTCATCAGTAAAACCTTTGTTGGTTGGGTTAATTGCATCAACTTCTTTTCTCTGTTAAACCTGTTACATATCATATTTGTATGACATTCTTCAATTTCGCTTAGCTTATACTCACACTAAAAAAATTGATTATTCTGCTGATTTCCATAGATGTGTCTACTTTCGATCACATATACTCGTAAATTTTGGTTTTCTTGTTATTAATTAATTTTGTTGTTGTTTGCTTAATAATATATTGTTTTATTGCACAATGTACATTTACTTGTTATTTGACTCAGATTTTTTTTTTTTTTGATTTATGAGTTTGTTCACTTTGTTAAAAAGTAGCGAAACTCGAAGCCAACCTAAGTTACATAATTCTAAACTACAAATACTAGAACCCGGCTTGAAGTGGTAAAATATTTAAATGGATTTTATACTTTTATATCGAAATATTTGAAAACCCGCGATATCCAATTTAAACCCAAACATGTATCCGAACGTCCATCCTTATCTTTTTCACTCGTTTTATAAAATGTGGTACCTGTTAAAAATAATTGTTACATGTCAAAAGATTGTCTTGCTTGCATTGTAACTTATATTCTTTGGTGTGAGACTGTATTTTGATGCAAATAAAAAAAGAAGATATTTTGAGATAATCTCAATAGTCCGAGTCTCCGGGAACCGGAAAATCACCTCCGTCGCAGCTCCCTAGGGTTTGCCAGGACGCAGATTTCTTCACTCTGGTACGCTTTTGCTCTTCTTTTCGTCTCGTGAATAGCTCCAAGTTTGGCTTAGTTCCGTCCCGTAGTGTTTAGATGAAACTCCATTGAAGATTCTGTGGACGAGGATTGTAAATGCTGTGTAAGACCTAGATCCAGAGTGTGGGAGATTACAACGTTTGTGTTCTTCTTTGCGTTTTAAGATGTTGGTGGACAAGTAATGGTGAAGGTACAGAGAAGGGTAATCAGGGAAATGGGTTTGTGAAAGTTGATACAGTGAATAGTTGTGGTGCTATGGCTAGTTCTGCTGATGGAAAGTCCAGAGGTGACAAGAAGTTACAAGTATACAAGCGGAGGAAGCTTGGAAGATCTGTTTCTGGGAGTAAATGTAACGAAGATGAGAGGGTTTCTGTGGAAGCAGGTGTTAACCACTCAGGAAGCCGGGTACTTTTCCATGAACTTTCTATTGTGATGCCTCTTATTGTGATTAATTTGAACTAGTGGAGTGTTTGTAGTTGCTGCAACTTCCATAAATTGTTATGTGTTTCGTACATTCGGATGTTTATATACTAGGAATGCATATTAAGTTCTATTACAATCTACTGATGGTTGGTAGATTCTCCAGTACTGAATGTTGGCCTCAGTTGTGCGTTATGTTGTTGATGGAGCTAAAGAATAAGGGCTATTTCTTCTTATCTTTGTGCGGTTATGTAACTATTTTTTCTTGTTTTTCAGGCGACATGGGTGTCTTGTCTTGTGTGTGATTGCTGGTTTCGGGAAACGCTATGCATATGATACTATGCTTGTTGAGAATCTGATAAGGGTTAACTGCATTGTGCATTCAGTTCTGAAATTGGTTTCTCATTATGTTTGTGTGTTGACGCTTGTGGCCATGATTTACTTTCACAACAATGCTCCTAGAACATTTTAACACGTTCCTGTTTTTGATTAATGTTAGTCACTAAATTTCTTTTGCACAGGAGTCTGCTACTTCTGGATTAAATAATCAAAGGTGCAGCTTAGGAACAGATCTTAGTGGTGAACTCCCTGAGATTCCAAATCCAAATAAACCAACAATCGATCCCAAGTATGAGACCGTGACAGCTGGATGCAAGAATGTTCTGTCTCAAGTTTTAGCTTCAAAGGAGTTTGCGTCCCTAAGTAAGTTGCTTTCCGAAAATCTTCAAGGGGTCAAGATTGAAGACCTTACCTGCAGAACTCTGATACACACCAGGATGCTAGAGGGTGTTTATGAAGTTTCACCTGTGCTCTTTTCAACGGATCTCCAAGAGGTAATAAACTCTTCATAGTCTGAAGATAACTAATGCATGCTTGTGCTTACCGTTGTGACATATTTTATGATGTCATGGTTTGGAAGCTCAACTTGAAGGAATGTGATTGTTTTTTCCAGAAGATACTATGCGTTTGATCGAAACTAGACATAGAACTAAACCTAACTACTGATTTCAGGTCTGGCAAAAAATACAGGATGTTGGTAATGATATGGCTGTTCTTGCTAATAGTCTCTTAGAGCTTTCAAAGGCATCCTGTAACGAACAGGTGAGATTCATGCATAGATGATCTTCTTCAAGGTGCTAGTTATTTTATCAGTCCCCTAATATCTTCTCTTTTTTATTCCCTCAATCTGGAAGTTGAAGAAGTTCAACACTAGGGAATCAAAGCCTAATCCTAATGTAGAGAACATCAGAACTGACAGTGTTTATGACACTTGCGAGCTATGTGGAGAGAAGGCAGCGGTGAAAGACTGTTTAGCTTGTGATCATTGTGAAGATATGTACCATGTCTCATGTGCACATCCGGGTGGGATAGGGATGTCTATGGGCAGTTGGTATTGTTTAAACTGCACAGCTAATGGAATCGGATCACCTCACGAGAATTGCGTAGTGTGTGAAAGAATGAAGACAGATAGCAGAAGTGTTGACAAAAGTACAGACTGTAAAGAAGATTCAAACGAATCTGAAGAGAACTCAAGCTGCAACATGAATCATAGAGGTCACGACGTAGAGAAGAAGAGAGATTCCGAACTCTGTAGAACCTGTGGAACAAAAGTGGTGGAAAATGGCCGCGGCAGGTTCATAACATGTGATCACCCTTTTTGCCCACACAAGTATTACCACATCAGGTGTTTGACTTCAAAGCAAGTAAAACTACACGGTGCTCGTTGGTATTGCTCGTCGTGCTTATGCAGAAACTGTCTGACTGACAAGGATGATGATAAGATTGTCTTGTGTGATGGGTGTGATGATGCGTATCACATCTATTGCATGAGACCTCCACGTGCATCGGTTCCAGATGGAGAATGGTTTTGCAAAACTTGTAAAGCTGCAATTGAGAAAGTGCGCAAAGTGAGAAAGGCTTATGAGAAGAAGATGGGGACTTTGCAGAAACAAAAGGGGAATCTTAAGAGCAATGGAGATAGTGTAGTAGGAGTGGACATGCTTCTAAATGCAGCTGACAGTCTGAAAGATTAAGAGGAGCCTTTACAATCTAGTAAATGAAGGATTGGAATAGAAATAACTAGTCAGTATAATACATCATCTTGTCTCTAAAAATAACTTGTCCATCTTCCTAACTCTTCTAGACTTTTTTAATATTGATTCGTCTCTACTAAATTCGAATTCGTTTTGGTCATTTCCAGATTGAATCCTTTAATCAAAAGTGCCTTGTGATGTGCTGAATCTGCTCTCAGCTCAACTTTGTTATGAACTAATTTTGCTTCGGATTTTTAAAACTTTGATTACAATCTCTTCTGCTTAGAGATCAAAGGAGGTGATCATATGCGAGGAGAGAACATCAGCAGCACGGAAGTCTAGACGGTTCTGTACACAAACCAGGTGGTTAAGGAAGCAGCTGTGGTGGCTAAGCCAGACAAGAGGTAGAGAGAGACTCCGTGTGCGTTTGTGAGCTTGAAGTATCATGATGGCGCTGTGTCTTGAGAGATAGATAAGGGAGTTTTACAAGACGAAGCCGCCAAAGTATATGGTTCCAAGGAATGTGTTTTTTTTCCAGGAGGAGCTTCCAAAGACTTTTACTGGAAAGACTCAGAAGTTTCTCCTTCAGACAAATGGCTTTAAGTCTTTGCCCTGATGAAGAACAATCTTTGATTCGTTGTACTTATTACACTGTACATTACGAAGTTCTACTCTTTACTTAAAGTACAAGTCTCTGTTTCATCAGCTTGGCTCTATATTCTTGTCGCCAACCACAAAACGTTTAGCGTCAGTGTCCTGTCCTGATGTCTGAAGCTGTTCTCTCTTCTTTATTAGTTGTTTTGCAGCTTGTAAATCCTCTTTCGCCTCTCTTGCTTCCCCCTGTTGAATGGTAATAACATGTCCTCAAGATCTATATGTAACTAAAAGAATAGTGAAAACATTTCAATGTTTCAATGGAACTCACATTGATAGATAAGGCGGTTTCAAAACTACTGATAGCACTGTCAGGCTCTCCAAAATTAAGTTGTGCTCTTCCAAGAGTAGTCCACGCCTAAACAAAGGAGTTTAACCATACAAATAAGCGAGCTTTCAACCAACATCCATATAATCAAATCTTATACATAATCAATAGAAGAAGCATCGTCTAGTAGTCAGGAAAGTTAGCTTAGTAACAAGTATAATAAACACTAGAGAGCCTTAAAGTACCTCAGCCCATGATGGATCTATCTCAGTAGCTCCTGTGAAGAATGCAAATCATAAAGATCAAACCTTGTAACTGTACAAAAGTAAAGGGCTTTGGAGGATTACGTGTTGCAGCCTTAAGTGCTTTCCATGGATCACCAATCTCAAGAAAGACTTGTGCTTTTTGTTCATGAACGACAGCGTTTTCAGGCACGAGATTAAGAGCAGCTTCCCATTTCCCAAGAGCCTCCTCGTATCTTCCTTCCTTCAGTAGCAAAGTTCACAATAGAGATAACGAATCAGTATGTTCTTATTTCAGAACAAAAGTGATGTTAAATCAAGAAAAGCAAATCAAAGCATACCTCAGCGAGCTTGTCTCCTTGTTCTCTAAACGAATCTGCGAGCTTCTTCGCTTCGAGATCGAGTCTCTCATGACTGTCCGAGTGAGTCCCTCCGACCTCTAAATCATCTTGGCGATGAGATTTGGTCTCTGGAGCTTCTTTCTCGGAAGGAACATCGAGGATGTTCGGTAAAGCTACACGAGATCGTTTCTTAGGGTTCTTGTTCCACGTTAGCTTCATCTTCTTCGGATCAAATGCTCTGTTCTTCGCAAGGACAAAATTTCATGATTTAGTTGGGTAATTACATGATTTTGCGGGCCGGATATTATTAGCCCAATGAAAAAAGTAACCGGCTTGGTGATCGGGTTTAGGGTATGGGTGGTTTCAGATTGGTTTTATCCGGTTTAAGATTCTCAATTCAGATAGTATAAAACAATTTGTTAGGCGAGACTTCAAAAACAGGCAACTTTAGAACTGTTTGTAGCCGTTGGATTTGAACCACCATATATAGTAATTAGTAACTATTATAGTCAATACAAACATCAACATTAATATAATAGTTTTAGAAAGACAAATATTGGTACCATAGTTTCTGCTAGAAATATATACTAACACATCCAAAGTACAAAAATTAGTAATGGTTATATGAGTTTATGGACATATTCTAGTCCAAGATGCGTCGTGAGAATGATATATGCCAACAGAACTTAAAATAAATGTGGAGCGAACCTTGATATGTTGATGCAATTGTAAGGTCTCCATGATTTTGACATTAAAATTGGCTTTCGAAATGTATATTTGTTTAAGATTTCACGATATTTAAGTTTGAGATTGCGGTCCAGTGTAAAGATCTATTCACATGTTAATTTTGCAGGGTACCTTTTTAATATCAATGAAATATATTCATATCTAAAGTTAGCAACTCTCAACTGATCCAGCATTAACTAGAACAATAAATTAGCATTCCGTCTAATATTTAACAAAAGGACATTCTATTTGTGAGATCTAGGAAATAAATGAAGCTTGAAAATAAATTAGTTACTCAGATAGTCGGTAGTTGAAAGAATTAAAATATTCAATCAATGTGCAAACACAAATGTAAGGGGGGGGGTTATTGGGAGATGAATTTGTGTAGAGTTTGTGAATTTTAAAAGTTGATAGATTTTAAAAGTTATGTGGATTTTGAAACTATATATGCATTGACTTATAAAATTTGATCATATGTTTTCTTAGATTGGTATAGACTTTTATGAATTTGTATTTCCTCTTTTCTATCATTCTTTTTGTAAAGCAATAAACATATCATTTATATTATTCTAATTAATGAAGAAACAATATAAATATAATTATATATTCAAAAATGAAATCATATAAAATGTAAAGTATGAATAATATATAAATATAATTATATTTTCAAAAATGTAAGACGCAATTTTAGAAATATAATTTGGATTGAAAGTTCAATAGATATTTGGTAAGAATAATTATTTGTTTTCTAGTTTTTATCATATGGATTTTGAAAATCTCATGGATACATATCATATTTTGAAAGTTTAGTCTTATGAGTAAAAATGGATAGAATTCATGTCCCAATAACACTAGATTTAGTTAGAATTAGAGAATCAATAAAAACTAAACTTTTTGAATAACAAGGAATTTGAATGGATTTTGAAAATTCTTAAACCAATAACAATGGATTCTATCAAGATTTTTGAAATCCATGAACCAATAACAAGGGAGTCTCAAAATTTTCAAAATCCATAAGAATTCACTTGCCAATAATCCCCCCTAAATGTGTTACGCATGAATATACACCATATACATAGTGTTGAGGTTTGGCCTAGTAAAGGTTGCTGGTTAGGTGTTTGCCCATATATATTTGGAACCGTGACATTATTATTAAGTACTGAATTGTTGAAATTGTGTGGTCAATTTTACTAAAATTAGAAAATTTAAGAGTCTAATTGGGCCCCATTTATTTAAATCCCACAATTAACCAACCTTTTATTTCTTGTAGTTCTAAACTGGTCCCAGCCCATTGATTGTTCTCATCTACTAACAAATTGTTGAATAAGTTTGGAAGGAACATACATAATTTTCTTTTAATTCCCTACTTCACTAGGATGGATAACAACAACATATACACTTACCTTACCATCAGTAGATTTTAAAATAATTTATAATTTCTAACATTTAAATGTAAAATTTAATACATTTTACAATATTAAATGTATAATAGTTTATATTATGTTAATATTTTTTTAAAAAAAAATATGAGGTAATCAATATTTCAGTCTATAGCCGAGATTTTACACATTAAAGAGTTTAATCTGAGTACTTGTTGTTCATTGACAAATGTTATTGTAATCACAAGGTTTTTTGGAAACAAAATCTACCAGCTTATTTTATTTTAGTTTACATAGCCATCAATCAGGGATTGAACCTCTGTAAAATATTTGCGGGAACTCTTGACCATGACCTTATGATCATTATGAACTGGGATATTTACATAGCCATCAATCAGGGCTTGAACAGTTTAATATATTTGCGGTAACTCTTGACCATGACCCTATGATCATTATGAACTGGGATATTTACATAGCCATCAATCAGAGCTTGAACCGTTGTAAAATATATGTGGTAACTTTTGATTATGACCCTATGATCATTATGAATTGGGATATTTACATAGCCATCATGTTGAATGTCAAACCCACTATTTGGACGGCAATGGGAATGGGTGATGAGCAAAGTCAAGAATGGAGGACTTGGTCATTTTGTCTACACCAACTTCTTACCAACCCTCTTAAAATTTTCCTATAAATACCTTGGTTGCTCATTGTTGCAAATCATCCCAAAATCAACAATCCTTCTAGCTCATTAAGAAGATTGTTGTATCTTTCTCTCTTTGTAATTCACTTTGATCATAATAGTGAATATTCTGATTGTGTCCGAGGAAGTAGGCAAATTTGGCCGAACCTCGTTAAATCTCTGGTGTTCTTTATTTTCAATAGCTTATATAGTTGAGTGATTATATTGTGCTAAGAAATTACCGATATTGTAATTTTCTAGTACAATATTACGCTCGCTATAACAAACGCTTCCGCATCAATTGGTATCAGAGCTAGTTATTCTGAGTATGCTCTGTGGTTGCAGTTTAATCTGAACTTCCACATCAGAAAAGATATCTTAGCAGTTTGAAGCTATTGAAAATTTGTAGTTCGGGATGGAGACCAGCAAAGAGAGTTCCGCATCAGCCAAAATTTCATCACCCTCTGTTTGGGCGAGACCTCCTGTGGCGAATGCAAAATTGGTGGTAGAAATTTTTGATGGCACCGGACATTTTGGAATGTGGCAAAGTGAGGTCTTAGACGCTTTGTTTCAGCAAGGTCTAGACACCGCTATCGAAGAAGAAAAACCAGAAGAAATAGAAGAGAAAGATTGGAAGACGATGAATAGATTGGCCTGTGGAACAATTCGGTCATGTCTCTCCAGAGAACAGAGATATGCATTCTCGAAGGAAACCTCTGCACGTACATTGTGGATGGCGTTAGAAGAAATGTTCTTGAAGAAGAATAGTCAAAATAAACTTCACATGAAGAAGAGACTATTTCGCTTCACTTACTCCCCTGGCACTACTATGAATGCTCACATCACCAGCTTCAATCAGCTGGTCACTGACCTACTGAATATGGATGAGAGTTTCAAAGATGAAGATTTAGCTTTGATGTTGTTGGCATCACTTCCTGAAGAGTTCGAGTTTCTGGAAACAACTCTACTTCATGGGAAGGCGGAAGTAAATCTAAGTGAAGTATGTGCGGCCTTATATAGCTATGAATTAAGGAGGAAAGACAAGCAAGAAGGCTCAAGTGGAGAATCTGAAGCTTTGATGGCAAGAGGCCGTCCACAACATTGGAAAGCTGGAAAGAAAGGGAGATCGAAGTCGAGACCAGGCAAAGATGAATGTGCATTTTGCCGAGAGAAAGGACATTGGAAGAAAGATTGCCCAAAGTTGAAAAACAAGGCCAAACCTGATAAAGGGAAGTCCATAGCGGAGACAAACGTAGCTGACTGTGAAGATTCAGAGTATTCACTAGCTACTTCATCAACGGGCTCTCTTGGAGTATGGATATTAGATTCAGGTTGCAGCTATCATATGTGTCCTCATCGGGATTGGTTCCTTGATCTGAAGAAGGTTGCAGGTGGTGTCATATACACTGCAGATGATACGGCCCTTACCACGTTGGGGATTGGTTCAATTCGTTTGAAAAATCAAGATGGATCAATCTTTACCTTAACTGGTGTTCGCTATGTACCGAAACTGACGAAAAATCTCATTTCTGTGGGAATCCTAGAATCAAAGGGATTCGAAGTGAGATCGAAGGATGGTGTTATGAAGATCATCTCTGGTGCACGTGTGGTATTGAAGGGTACTCGACAGAAGAACAACTTGTATTACTATCTTGGTAATACTGAAGTTGGCATAGCAGCAACAACTTCTAGTGGTGATCAAAGTCCCGAAGCATTCAATTTATGGCATATGCAATTGGGACATGCTGGAGAAAAATCCTTGAATTCACTCATTAGTCAAGGATTACTGAAAGGAGTGCAGACCTACAAGTTAGACTTTTGTGAACATTGTACAAAAGGAAAGCAGACAAGGGTGAAATTCGGAACAGCAATCCATAAGACTGAAGGCATAATGGATTATGTTCACTCAGATGTATGGGGTCCTTCCAAAACAAGCTCTTTAGGAGGGAAACACTACTATGTCACCTTTGTGGATGATTACTCACGTAGAGTATGGGTGTACGCGATGAAGAAGAAAGATGAAGTGTTTGAAGTCTTTGTCAAATGGAAGAAAATGATGGAAACTCAAACAAACAAAAAGATCAAATGTCTTCGGACAGATAATGGCGGAGAATACAAAAATCATTCATTTTCAAAATTATGTGAAGACGAAGGCATCAAAAGACACTTCACCGTCAGGTCTACACCGCAGCAGAATGGGGTGGCAGAACGCATGAATCGAACATTGCTGGAGAAAGTTCGATGTATGTTATCCAATGCTGGATTGGGTAAAGAGTTTTGGGCTGAGGCTGTTACATATGCGTGTCATCTCATTAATCGATTACCGTCAGCGGCTATTGATGGTAAAACACCATTTGAGAAATGGTATGGGAAACCTGCAACTGATTATGAGTCTTTGCATGTATTTGGTTCCACTGTATACTACCATGTGAAGGAGTCGAAGTTGGATCCAAGAGCAAAGAAAGCAGTCTTCATGGGGATAAGTTCCGGCATAAAAGGTTATCGTTTATGGTGTCCGGAAACGAAGAAGATAATTTTCAGTAGAGATGTTACCTTTGATGAATCTACTATGCTGAAGAAGGAGAACATGAAGAAACAAGATGGAAATTCAAAACAGGTGGAGTTTGATACAATGATGATTCCAGCAGATGAATATGATTCTTCTATGCCCGAAGAAGAATTAAAAGAAGAAGATGAAGAAGAAGTTCAAGCCCAAGAACTTCCTCAGCAATTTGAACCAATTGCAAGAAGAAAGCCACGAAGAACAATAAAGAAGCCTGCTCGTTTTGATGATATGGTGGCTTACGCACTTCCAATTATAGATGAAGGTATTCCCACTACATTCACTGAAGCAATTCACAGTTCAGATGAAGAAAATTGGAGAATAGCCATGGATGAAGAAATGCAGTCACTTCACAAGAATGAAACATGGAGATTGACTAGTCTACCGAAGGGAAAGAAGGCAATTGGGTGCAAATGGGTGTATGCAATAAAAGAAGGATTTCCTGAAAAAAATGATGTCCGCTACAAAGCAAGATTGGTGGTCAAAGGCTACGCACAGAAAGAGGGTATTGATTATAATGAAGTATTTTCTCCAGTTGTGAAACATTCCTCTATACGAATGGTGTTGGCTTTGGTAGCGCAATTGGATTTGGATCTAATCCAAATGGATGTAAAAACTGCATTTTTACATGGAGACCTAAAAGAGGAGATCTACATGACTCAGCCAGACGGGTTCAAAGTTGCTGGAAAAGAAGACCTAGTATGCAAACTTGAAAAATCGCTATACGGCTTGAAGCAATCACCGAGACAATGGTACAAGCGATTTGACAAGTTTATGATGCGGCTGAAATACACCAGAAGCAAATATGATAATTGTGTGTATTTTCGCAAGCTATCAGATGGATCCTTTATTTATCTTCTACTATATGTAGATGATATGTTGATTGCTTCCAAGAGTCAGACGGAAATTGAGAAGCTGAAGACTCAATTGAAAGGGGAGTTTGAAATGAAGGATCTTGGTGAAGCTAAGAAGATTCTTGGTATGGAGATCACACGAGATAGAGAGCTGAAGAAGCTAAGCTTGACGCAGAAGGGATTTTTGAAGAAGGTACTAAAGCGTTTTGGCATGAATGAAAATTCAAAACCAGTTAGTACTCCACTCGCTCCTCATTTCAAGCTTGATGCCTCTATGTCACCAAAGAATGATGATGATCTAAAATACATGTTGAAAGTGCCATATGCCAATGCGGTTGGCAGCTTGATGTACGCTATGGTGTGTACGAGGCCGGACATTTCACAAGCAGTTGGAGTAGTGAGCAGGTATATGCATGATCCAGGAGAAGGGCACTGGAAAGCTGTGAAATGGATTCTACGGTACATTCAGAAGACTGTAGATGTTGGATTGATATTCAAGCAAGATAATAACCAGTTCGTCACTGGATATTGTGACTCGGATTTTGCGGGAGATCTGGACAAACGTCGATCAACCACTGGTTACATATTTACTCTTGCAAAAGCACCAGTTAGTTGGAAGTCTACTTTACAATCAACGGTTGCTCTATCTACGACAGAAGCAGAGTACATGGCGATCACAGAAGCTGTAAAGGAAGCAATTTGGCTTCAAGGATTGCTTGGTGAACTTGGAATCACACAGAAGTATGTTAATGTATTTTGTGACAGTCAAAGTGCTATTCAACTAGCAAAGAATCAAGTATATCATGCAAGGACGAAGCACATCGACGTTCGACACCACTTTGTAAGAGAGATTATAGAAGAAGGTGGAGTTAGAATTCAGAAAATTCACACTTCTGAAAACCCGGCTGATATGATGACAAAGGTGGTGACTGCAATCAAGTTCCAGCATTGCTTGAACTTGACCAATGTTGTCAAAGCTTAAAGTTATTTTGAAGACACGATCAGAATTTGAGCGAGAGAAGATATAAGAAGTAGGGTTTGCCAAGGTGGAGATTTGTTGAATGTCAAACCCACTATTTGGACGGCAATGGGAATGGGTGATGAGCAAAGTCAAGAATGGAGGGCTTGGTCATTTTGTCTACACCAACTTCTTACCAACCCTCTTAAAATTTTCCTATAAATACCTTGGTTGCTCATTGTTGCAAATCATCCCAAAATCAACAATCCTTCTAGCTCATTAAGAAGATTGTTGTATCTTTCTCTCTTTGTAATTCACTTTGATCATAATAGTGAATATTCTGATTGTGTCCGAGGAAGTAGGCAAATTTGGCCGAACCTCGTTAAATCTCTGGTGTTCTTTATTTTCAATAGCTTATATAGTTGAGTGATTATATTGTGTTAAGAAATTACCGATATTGTAATTTTCTAGTACAATATTACGCTCGATATAACAAACGCTTCCGCATCACATCAATCAGAGCTTGAACCGTTGTAAAATATTTGTGGTAACTTTTGATTATGACCCTATAATCATTATGAATTGGGATATTTACATAGCCATCAATCAGAATTTGAATCGTTGTAAAATATATGTAGTAACTCTTGACCATGACCCCATGATCATTATGAACTGGGATATGTAACATATCATGCCAATGTTTGCTATTGAGGCACGGCACTGGATATGTTACTACTATCTAGCTAGATCGAAATCCATGTCAATGTCTTACCGATCAAACTAAATACCAACTTGTGACTAATAAAATGGATTTTTAATCAACGTTAAAATGGTGTATATATATATATAATATAGTATAATGAAGTGTACTATATTTAATCTATCACCCGTGATCAATATTGCTGACACATTATATGTGCAACTACATGTTAACGAATTTGACTAACTAATGACGCGACACAATATGCAACTATATGGGTTATATTATGATTTAGACAGCAAGGAACTCAATTATATCTTCATCTGCGCAAATTATGCAAACAAAAAAGGAAAATGGACAGATCGATTAATAGCATTATAACATGTATGAAAGTGATACACACGCCCACACGTTTCTATATTCTTCCTCTAAAAATATCACAAACTATTTAAAGCGAGGAATGGATACTGTTGAATTTTTCCATAATGGCTGTTTCACGTATTTTTATTTTATAATGGAAAAAAAAAAAGAAAAGAAGAAGAAGCAATTCATCACGTAATTGATGGTAGCATGGAAACTCCAGTCTTATGCACGAGGCATACCATGTTTTTAATTTAAGATTTCAATGCATCTTATATCTATGTGGACTATCCACTCAAGAAGATTACATAGGTTGAAAAATTCTTATTTATCATTAACACCAAATAAAATGTGTATATATTTAAATCAAGTGTCGTTATTTTTATTTTTATTTTCTCAAAAAGTTTCGTTTTTCTTCTACCCAAAAAGTTTCATAAACTAGTTTTGACAAAATAAAAAGTTAATATAATTAAATTTGTAAATTTATTCGACTTATTTTTTGGTATAAATATATTTTCAATTAAGTCAGCCTACCTTGTCCATGTGTTTATTATCACATCGATAAATGTCTTATTTATAGACTAGCTAAGCGTAAAGATTAAATATTTTTAAAGAAAAGATTAAATAATTCCGTCAACACAATCCATGCAGATTCGAGTTTTGAATACCGGTGTTCATATACTGTAATATATAAGCTAACATTACCTATAGAAATACTATTTCTAAGTTACACCTGCCATTTAATTCACTTAACCAGTATAAACTACAATAAAAATGAATAAGACTCGTTAATAATTGTTTAAAAGTACTATATGTGATACTCCGTTGGTTAATATTGGGTTGTAATCCGGAAGTTGTAAATTATATACTTGGATAATGATTGAATCGCGCACGAGGTTACTTTCCTTAAAGAGTATTTCGACCATATTCCAAGCTTTTGGGTTACACGAAATCCCTTTGTAGGATAAGACACTCAAAGTCACATTCTTGTTCTAGGCTAAGATACAAGAATAACAAATAGAGTTTTAATGCTTATATGTATTTCTTCAAAATCTTTGATTATCTTTGAACAATGAATCTTTCTCTCTACTAACTATTAGTTTATGATCTTCTCTATGTGATACAAGATGTGCTTCGATCTCTCGTTTGCCAATTTCAGCAACTCCTTATATAGAGTATGAAAGGTTGCAATGGTTAGCATCAATATTTGCAACTATTAACACCAACTATTGCAATGGTTGGCCAAAAGTCACAATAATTCTTTATCAAAGGTTTTGATCATCAACGGTTGCAATGGTTTATCACCAAAGGTTGCAACGGTTCATCAAGAGATGCAATGGTTAGTAAATAGTTACAATGGTTAATCACCAAAGATTGCAATGGTTTATATATGGTTGCAATTGTTTATACAAACAATTGCAATGGTTCACAAGATACATTGCACCTATACACTTAAATACATTGCACCTATACACTTAAATATCTAACAATCCTCCCACATTTAAGTGTAATCATAGATTCATTAAATAATAATACATATATCAAACTCATGCATAAATGAAAATGTTCGAAGAATTGAATTTTCATCTTAGTGTATTACACATTCCAAATGCCCGAGAATCAGGATGTCCTACGGATTGAATCCCTCAACCCATTTTGAGCACATGAAGATAATACACACACGTGTTTCCACACTACTCTAAGTGTTTACCCAACACTATTATAAGCCATGTGTCCTAATCCATTCATGAATGTATACAAAGCCAAGTCCCAGCTTATTGAAGCGGCATCACTTCACACTCATATAGGTAAATACTTTCAGTCATGCACCTGCAAATGCACTTTTTCAAAGTATTTATTAAGAATAATATTTCAACTTATCCCTTCTTGCAGGTTCAAGCACATACCTTGGGATGATATACATAAATGTGCTTCAATCTTTAAGTGTAGGCTTTCCACATTGAATTCAGCCTCTAACGTTGTATTAGAGGGGAATTGGGTATCCCACCATTAAAGATTTCAAATGGACTTTCAACTCATCCCTTTTCAGACTCAATTACCAAGTCTCTAGCTAATCTTTTCGTCAAATGATATGCTACATTTTCTTTCAGACCGAACAAATTCTTTGGTAATCACCTCGTGAGTGATCAGCTCACATACTACGTTATATTTAACGTCAGGTGTCGCGACTTACCATTATACACTTAGTTATAAATCTTAACTAAGACTTCTTCACTATCTATCATAGATAGAAACTGATGATACTATTTCGGCCACAATAGAATTTCATAAATTAAATTCTCTAGCCAATATGCTTATTTACCAGCATATGCTAATGCTACGAATTCCTATTCTATAGTCAAATTTTCATGCAAGTTTTCTTCTTGGAAGCCCATAAAATGGTACCTCCCCAAAAAAAACACTCAACCACTTATAGAAGAAAGATCTCTATATTGATAATCAAACTTGCATCTAAATACCCTTCTACCATCGAAGGAAAATTTGATATATAACAAACCATAATTTATGGTTTCATTCAAGTACTCGAGTTGTGATATTTCTTGTCTTGTATAAGCACACGCTTCACACTCGCATTCCATGAGAGTCTTCATTGGCGAACAATCTCACAATTGAACCCATAAGTAACTTTATCAATATAAAGAAAATATGTCTCATATATTGATTTACTTGCATGTGTGATTCAAATTTCAGAATCACATAACCTCCCCCATGTCTTTCATTTCAAAACTTGATGACAATAGTTTTACTTGTCTTTGACCAGTGCCAAATATCAATATGTCATCAACATATAAGCAAATGATTACCATTACTGGACTCATCAATTTGTTATATAAATATTTATCCTAATAGTTTAACTCAAACTACTTGATAAGATATTTTCATTAAACATTTGATGTTAGTGCCTATGTGCTTTATTTACCCATACAAATAAATGTATACACTTTATACTTACTAGAAAGTACAATAAAAATTTAAGGTTGCTTCATATACACTTCTATCTAAGCCATCGATCAATACTTATGGATCATAGTCCATAGCGCCAACCATGAACAATATGTTTACCACTCATGACGGCTCGGCCTTAACCGTAAGGCACTTGCATCCATAAGGATTAATAACTTGCATGATGCAAGTCATATTATTTCAGTAAAATTACATTCGCACCTTCTCAGTAATATTATGTTGCACCCTCTCAGTAACATTATGCTTGCACCTTTTGGGTAACATTATGTTCACACCCTTTCGGTGACATTATTTTCGCACCATTTCGGTGACGTTACATTCCCACCATTTCGGTGACGTTACATTCACACCCTTTCGGTGATATTACATTTGCACCCTTTCGGTGATGTTACATTCGCACCCTTTCGGTCCCGACATATTCGCACCCTTTCGGTCCCGACACTTTCGCACCCTTTCGGTCCCGACATTTTTGCACCCTTTCGGTCCCGAAACGTTCGCACCCTTTCGGTCCCGAAATGTTTGCACCCTTTCGGTCCCGAAACGTTCGCACCCTTTCAATCTTTAAGATTGTTGGTTAATATTGGGTTGTAACCCGGAAGTTGTGAATTATATACTTGGATAATGATTGAATCGCGCACGAGGTCACTTTTCTTAAAGAGTATTTCGACCCTATTCCAAGCCTTTGGGTTACACGAAATCCCTTTGTAGGATAAGACAATCAAAGTCACATTCTTGTTCTAGGCTAAGATACAAGAATAACAAATAGAGTTTTAATGCTTATATGTATTTCTTCAAAATCTTTGATTATCTTTGAACAATGAATCTTTCTCTCTACTAACTATTAGTTTATGATCTTCTCTATGTGATACAAGATGTGCTTCGATCTCCAGTTTGCCATTTTCAACAACTCCTTATATAGAGTATGAAATGTTGCAATGGTTAGCATCAATATTTGTAACTATTAACACCAACTATTGCAATGGTTGGCCAAAAGTCACAATAATTCTTTATCAAAAGTTTTGATCATCAACGGTTGCAATGGTTTATCACCAAAGGTTGCAACGGTTCATCAAGAGATGCAATGGTTAGTAAATAGTTACAATGGTTAATCACCAAAGATTGCAATGGTTTATATATGGTTGCAATTGTTTATACAAACAATTGCAATGGTTCACAAGATACATTGCACCTATACACTTAAATACATTACACCTATACACTTAAATATCTAACATATTCCACAATTAGAATGGCTAAGTTCTAGCATTAATAATGCCTTCTCTCAAAAAAGATGTTCTAGCATTAATATCAAAATGCATTACAATGATACTCTCGTGTACTGAAACGTCACGATCAAAATCGATTACCATAACAAAAGAAATAGGTAGAAAAACATGAACTGTGAAATGCGTTGAATGGTGATATAAGTGAGGTAAATGAAACATTAAATAGTGAATGTATGGAAGAATGATAAACAGAAACTAAAGGCACGTGGGAAGAGTGTTGACAGTTGTCAGAAATGCCATGCTGAGATGGGGGCACAGAGTCTTCACTCCTTGTGGGGCTCCTTAACTATCTCTCTTCCTCTTCCTCTTCCTCTTCCTCTTCCTCTTCCTCTTCCTTGTAATTAGTTTCCATGTTTGTCCACTCTAACGGTAAACCAAACTCTGTGATATGTTCATTTTTGCATTTTTATCAAGTTTAAACCCTAAAGATAAGTGCATACATCAGAAAGAGAGAGTGCCATCGGATGACAGGGAAGGTGGAACCGTAAAAGCAGCCAAGCATCAATGAGGAATTAATGTGAATAGAGAAAACATTATTATGCTATATATGTGTAGTACACTGCATCATTCTTTCTTTTCGATACCAGACAAAACAAAAATATGTTATATATCCCATGTTCTAAAAGACGAGCGTCTAGTTGCCTAGATGGCCGCCTAGACACTAGACCCCACTCATCCGTCCCGATTAATGTTAAATCCGTCTAAAAAATCAAATGTTCGATTTTAGTCCGTCTAAACTGTCTAAATGACCTCATGACCGCCTATATGACCGTCTAGCCGCCTAATTAGCCGCTTAATTTATTTATTTTTGAAAAAAATATTTTCTAAAATTTATTTATTTGATCTAAAATATTATAAATGCAACTTATTTGCATAATTTTGATAAAAAATTATATCGTATTAAGTTTATATTTTTATATTTGTGTGTGTTTATATAATTTTAAACATGAAAATGTATTAATTTTATAAAAAGTAAAATTTAACATATTTTATAATACATTAAACGATATAAAACTCTGCCCCGCATAATTTCCGCTTGATCTCCGTTTAGGCACTAGACCTGACCCAACCGCCCGACTAGCACCTAGCGTCTTTCCTAACAGGATATATATCTAGTTTGTATTTACAAAAAAAATATATATCTAGTTGTTGTCTCCATTTGGTATTATGGTATACATTATCTCGAAATATAAGAAAGAAGTGTTTATTTCAATCACAAAACATTTTAGCTAATGTATTATGTATATCAACATTAAAGGATTAACCACCTACTAGTAACATATTTTTGTAGTTTATATGTGTCTACACACATATACTCCCCCTGATTCATAATATAAATACTTTTAGAAAAAATGTTTTAAAATATAAGTAGTTTTTATATTGGGCAAATCTCTCAAATATATTTTTTGAAGTTTTTGTTACAAAAATAAATTTCAAAAAAATAACCAAAAGATTTCTTTATTTTAAAATTTTATTTTAAAAAAAAAAAAATTAAACCTCACCTCTAAAACCTCACACATAACTATAAACTCTAAATTTAGATTAATTAACCCAAATGATATAAATGTATATTTACACTTTTTAATAAAGTTTATTTTGGTCATTTTTCTTTTTGAAAGCTATTTTGGTAACAATTTTTTTTTAGTTCTATCTTAAGGTATTTCTATTTTATATTTCAATAGAACTTTTATATTTTTTGGACATTGAGTAGGCAATCAAATAATGAATGTATTTTATGATTGGTTGAACTTTTATATTAAATGATACTTTTTCAAAATAATAAATCTCATAATATTAATGTCTTAACTAAAACTATCTATAGTTTGAAACATTTTTCACTTCTCTATTGTTTTTTTTTTCTGATCAATTTTCACTTCTCTATTGTATAAGACCATCTGCATTGTGAATCTCTAGCCAAAATCTTTTGTCAGTCATATTAATATTTAACTAAAAAATCATTCTGAAATCTCTCCAATTCTCTTAATCAATTTCAGATGGGTGTTGATACTATATTACAATCAAGTTCACACATGGACCATGCGCATAGGTTATCACGTAAAAATATACTATAATGTTAGTATTTACTCAATTACACGTGATATGAACACAACTGTCATATCATAAGCAAGCGATTCACTGTCCTTTTCCAACTAACTTCAACACTTTCACTTCAATACTTCAACTCTCTCTCTCTCTCTCTCTCTTTCTATCGAGCCTTTATATAAACCCTACGTACGTACATACTCTTCTCACACTCACTGAGACAAACCCACGTGTCAATGGCCGCGTCATCCATCAAACAACCTTCTACGATGGAGGAGGAGGAGATCCACCACCATCACCAAGACCAAGACCAAGACCAAGATCAAGAAGAGTCCCATCGAACCAAAAACAAGAAACGGGTTAGACCCGACCCGGGTTACCGAGGCGTCCGGATGCGAACGTGGGGCAAGTGGGTCTCCGAGATCCGTGAGCCACGCAAGAAGAGCCGTATCTGGCTCGGCACTTTCTCCACGGCAGAGATGGCTGCGCGTGCACACGACGCGGCTGCTCTCACCATCAAAGGCACCTCCGCCGTTCTCAACTTCCCGGAGCTCGCCAGTTTCCTTCCCCGTCCAGCTTCCTCCTCTCCACGTGACGTTCAAGCCGCAGCCGCCGTAGCAGCCGCCATGGATCCCACCACCGTCGTCCCGGAGACGCACTTGTCTTCGTCGAGTAGCTACTCGACGTCTACGTCGTCTTTGTCACCGTCGAGTGAAGAGGCAGGGTCATCAAAGGCGGAAGAACTGAGTGAGATAGTGGAGTTACCGAGGCTAGAGACGAGTTACGATGAGACGTGGAGCGAGTTCGTGTACGTGGACACACCGAGTTCGCCTTGGTATTATAATAACTCATGTTATAGCTTTTATTACCACAGCGACGATCATGGCACTTCGATGTGTGATCCTTTTGAGTCTTCCAATTTTGGACCCCTTTTTCCTTAGTTTTTCTTTTTTAAAAATAAATACATACTCTCTCTTTTAAAACTTTTATTTTAGCCCAATTTCTCGAGTTTTATATAATTATTGTATTCACAACATAGTTTAATATACTCGATTAAATATGATTTACCACTGTATATTTTATATAGCTTTCTTTGCTATCTATTCTCGGATATTCTATAACGAAAGCTAAAACAAATCACGCAATACGTAACACACATTGCCTACAGACTCAAGAGAATGCAAGCTTGTCGTCAAATTCATTGGTTATTATTAGTGTTAATATACCTGTTGTGGATTTTGACACTAATAACCATTGATTTTTTCCTTTCTTTTTTTTTTTTGCTGAAGTTGGTCTCAAAAATCACCCAATACTTAACAAGTCACACTATAGGTAACATACAAATGTGATTAGAGTATGAGAGGTTATTAGCTCAACCGGAAATGACTATTCGAGTGACATATGAGATTGTGGTTTGGGTTTGAGGGATTACGAGTTTCGTTTCGAATCTTATGATATTCAAAAAAATACCTTGAGTATTAGCCAATAACTACCTTTTCTATTAAGCAAAACCGTGCATTTTGTGTGTTTTAGAGGTACAATTTTAAGTTAGTGTATTAAAATAAAATATAATAAATTAAAGTATAAACTGGGTAGCGAAATTGAATATTAAAAGACTTAGAAAAATTTAGTTAGAATATTTTTATAAAATTTTCCGAGTAAAAATGTGAAATTTGCACACAAAAAAATGAAAATGTGTTATCATTTAGTTCATCACCCTATGAATTTAATTCACAAAATCTCCCCAGTTATATCGAATTAACCAACTCTAAAAAGAATTTTATGTCTAGCCATTGAGAAGTACAAAAACAAAGCTATACACTTTTGGGTTTAAAACTAATTTTATTCCCGCTTAAAAATGGATAATAATAAAATTGTTTTAATCACACAAAATAAATAAGAAAAAATCTTTTTTTTCCAAAACCAATTTGCAGGTAAATTAAGCATTACTAGCTATACTGATATATCATGAGGGTTTGACTGGTTTCATTGATATCACTTACAAACGATGTGTTTGTGGGTGATAGCCGTTATTACCGTTTTATAACAATCACAAAAGACGTTATTAACCACTTTATGTTACTCTAAGTCTCTCAAAATTAAAAGTTAGTTTCAGTTTGCGTTTTTATAAAAATAAATAAAAAATACTTTTATAAACAATATAAATATAAAAATATAATATTTAATTATTTTTTAAAAATTGAGATAATATATATACTAATATATATTATTTTATAATCTATAGTATAAATATTTATATTTGCTATATTTTCTTAGACATTCATATATACATATAAACCCATTTTAAAAAAAAAAAGATTTAATACTATAACTTTCAATATTTTATTAATTATTTAAAATGTAATATTGATAATTTATCACTAAACTGATATTGTATTTGGTAGTTAACTAACTATAATAATTTTACAAACACACTAATTTCTAACTGTTGTATCAATCGCATAAATCACATAATAATTATTAAAATTGCAACCATCGACATCTATAAACTCTTGTAGCTACATCAACAATTGCATATGCAACCGCTATGTTTAGACCGTTTAGATCCTAATTTGACTTTTGGGTATTAGTTAATGACCATTAAATTAAGAGGTACATGCACTAACTCATGCACTAACTCTTATACAAATCCATCGATTTGAGATTTAATATCTTCTTTGTTTATTTCTATTTTTCTTGAACGATGTGTTTGTTTTAATTTTATGTTTGAACAGTCCATTTTTCATACGCAATTCCAGCCATGGGGGTTGTGAACACCTTTTCATTTTGTTGAGTATATGCTCAACCAACTAAGTATTTCGTGAGTCTCCTCGACGAATACATCAATCAACACCCACCTCATGAGGTTAATATTAAGTTAACCAATTAATCAAAATCATCGTACGCTAATTAAACTAAATCAAATTGTCACGTTTATTAAGAAAAAGAATCATCGTACAATAATTAAAAACTAAAATTAATTATTACATTAATTAAACATGGCTTTAACTACTCCGTATGAATAGGCCATTCCCATTGGGATCCTCGGTCAACGGAGGTTGCAACCACGAGCACAGTGCTTTATTTTATTTTTCCTCAAATATAGATGAGGCTCTTAATTAGGGTAATCTTTTTTGTTTTTGTTTTAAATGACTGACATTATTTGATCGGTATGCAATGAAACTAAAAAGTTATCTAGGTAACTTTTAGTTTCATTGCATACCGATCAAATAATGTCAGTCATTTATAATTAATTGAATTTATTAATTAAATGCTATTTTGAAAATGGGTAGTAATTTTCTTTATATTAGTACTTTTATCATAAATTATTATATTTGAAACAGATGGAGTACTAAATCGGTTATGTAAAGATTGTCAATTTAACTCCTTTTACACAGATTAAAAATTTATTTATATATTTATTAATTATATTTATTTAATTAGTAGTATTTAAAATAAAGAAAATTATTTATAGAAACAATGGATTTATAAAATTAAAATAAATAAAAATTCTATTAAATTTCTAAAATGATAAAAGTTTGTCAAGATAACACAAAAAATTGTCAAGATAACACTATTTATGAAGCAGTGAGTATGATTTTTGTTTTGTCGCAAGCATGTAAATTGGGCATAAGAATTCAGAAAATTAACGTTGGTATTGCAACAACAGCCTGGTAAACAAATCATTACATGATGATTGATGTGAACCAAGAAAATATTACAAATGAAAATACAAGAATGATGATTAGGCTTTTTAAATTTTCAATTGGTGTCCCTCTTCTCTTTTAAAGAGTATCAATTTCCAGGTAATAAGTCTTTTTCGTTTATTTTATGAGGTCTGGTAGAATTTGATTATTACATTTTCATCCTAAATGTAATAATCAAGAAATTTGGTAACTCAATTACTATTTTTCTCTTATGTATTGTACATATAGTGTCGACTACCACCACTAAATACACTAATAGTTACGTCTAAACGTAAATTTTAAAATAGTCTATACAACCCTAAGGGAAAATTTCATGTTTACATTATTAGTACTATTATTTAACTAAAAAGATATTTTTATAAATACTTTCTTTTTTAAGAGAATTTTTTTTTTCTAGATTAAATAGATCATGAACTTTACCTCACCCCAATTATAAACTTTAAGTCTTATATTAATTAATCATAAGATTATAAGTGTTGTTTTATCTTTTAAAAAATGAAGGTAAAAATAATTAAAGTAAACACAAGAAGTGATAGTGGAAATATAGTATTTTTGACCGTTTTCCCTAATATATATATTTGAATTTCTTATAACAAACCTCTTTTTTGTAAAAAAAGTAGGTTTTATTTAACATTTCTTAGTCGCAATAGCTGTTCAATTTAAACTCATCAAAAACTTAAGAGCATCATTGACCCAGTCTCTTAAAGTGGGATTTTTAATTTATGATTTGACATTTTTTTTTACATTTTTCGGCTAAGGACGTCTCTTATATCTCTTATTTAAAAGATGATTCTTAAGTTTTCTTAGTTAAAAGCTAAGAAATATCTTTTAGTGAAGTTAAAAACCCCATCCTAAGAGCATGTTTATTGGAGGTCTCTTAACAAGAGTTCTTAACTTTTCTAACAGACGTTTCTTAATTTTTAACTAAAAAACCTAAGAACCGTAGCTAAATTTTTCTTTTTAAAAAAAAAACAAAAGTCAAATTAAATTAAAAACCTTACTTTAAGAGACCGGGGATAAACATGGCCTAAGAGACTATGGTTAATCATGTCCTAAAACCTTCAACTATGTCACGGAAGCCCTAAAACAATTCAATTCATTATTTGTAAATGTATGATCAATTAATCCAAATGCATGATATCAAAGATTCATGTATGTAACCACGCCAAATAATGGAGAAGGAAGATGTTGCGTTTAGGGTTCTATTTCTATGATTAATATTATTTAAGCAAGTAGTATATTCCAAATTCTAGAGTTGAGTTTGTAGTGCAAAGAGGTGAATTAGCATAACTTACAGGTCAAACGAGCAAGATCTTTGTCGTTAAGCTAAACTCAACTCAAACACGCGAAGCTGTTCCACCAAACCTTAGTTAATTATCATGGCCAAAGGTTCAAGATAATCACAACTTAATATCCAATGATCCCACTAAGTATAAACGGCCAAGAAATAATAGATGTCTTATATTATCTCCCCTTCCTACGTAACTTTTTTTTATTGATCTCATATAACTTGTTTGATTAGAACATCTAAAATACATTTTAAAATTTTAATTGCTTTTAGTTTGTTCATCTTTATAATTTAATTCGACAAGTCTTCAAAAAGCAAAATGGTTATTATCTGACCTTGCTTACCAAAGAATTAGCTTGAACAATTGACATGTATATCCTAAATATAGACAAGGAAAATTTCTACAAAAGTGAATTAAATACAAATATTATATTTTCTTTAAAAGACGTAGATAAAATTAGCAAAAATAGCAGGGATTCCATGAGATAAATAATTATTTAAAAGCCAAGTGATAAATATGAAAGATTTTTATCAACATACTTTCATCAACTCGCTTTGGCCGAGTGGTTAAGGCGTGTGCCTGCTAAGTACATGGGGTTTCCCCGCGAGAGTTCGAATCTCTCAGGCGACGTTTGTATTTTTTGGAAGGAAATTTTTTATGTACAGGCTGAGTGGTGCTTTTCCTGAGATACATGTTGCTCAGTATCCTCTAGGCATGAGTCAGGTTAAGTCTACCAAGCCTGGATCCAGTACTCACCATGTTACCGTGAATGCTGAGGAAACGTGATCTTTGATGCCATAGTGAAGCAGAACGAAAACTTGGATGCAAGAGAGAACGATCCAGTGAGCTTGAGAAGTAAGATGAACAAAAGATCCTTTCGGTATCTGTCTCTGATGTGAACAATGAGAGCAAGTGGCAGTTGCGGCCAGTTCTTCACGAGATGATCACTATGGTTGTTCTAGTCGAAACAAGATCAATTTTGAACATGGTGATCGTTAACGTCTTAAAATGCTCAGGAACTGTTTGACTTCGTATTTGGATATGTGGAAACAGTTTGCTTTTGATTCAATATGATGTTGCAATGAGTCTGTCTGTGAACTTGTCAAATGCAATCTTTTTACTTACTATAGTTCTGTTGGTTCGTGTGTCACACCGCTACTCGCTTGTTATTCGTTTTATTGTAGAGTAACTGATCATTTATGCGATCGGTGCAACATACAAACACGTGACGAAAAGTTTGATCGATAGTAACCCAAACGTAATCTTACTTTCTAAACATTTAATGCAAGAGCAACATTTCCTGATTAGCAATCCCAATTAAACTGTACACACACACAAAACCAATTCGATCTCTGAGTAGTCGTCATGTGTACGTCAGATTCCCGAAACTGACCACAATCTTCTTCTTTCTGTCTCTCCGATGTGACGGTAGGTAACACACGCATGCGTAGTACTTCTATGCTCGTGATAAGTAAGAGAAACTAATTTACAAACGCTTTTGTTATATATCCCTTCACACCATATGGCTACCTGATCTTGCTATCCTTTGTGCTTCTTCCAAGTCCATGAGAAACCTGACACATATCAATCATCATCACTTTTCAGCTAACATTCTTATGATACACACTCTTGGATATGAACATTGCACAGAAGAACCAGTATTTACACATTTTAGTTAGTTGAACGTACCTTTTGGAATTGAGCACTGCGGTGCCGCCGAGAATAAACCGAATGCCTGAGTTGGTGGCATTTTGTAGAGCAACACAGCGTGATTCCTCGTACGTTGTTCCCCCAACCATGAATATTACCACCTCTTGTGGCCTTTATTAACCAGACAATTATGTATACAATTAGTTAATGCAAGTTTTACTCATAACAAAACATGAATAGTTGCACATACCGTCCCTGTTGGAAATGATCTCCAACAAAAGGGTAGTCCACATCTCGTAATCTCCCTCTGGTTATGCTCTCCATTGTTTGAAACAGAAGAGGCTGATGTTGAGTGTACACATTCTCAACCCCCTGCATTTTGTTTTCAACAAGTCAGCGACATTACATGTAATAGAGAGATCTAAGTTCTTGTAGAGGTATAATATCTCAGATACAGACCTTAAGTCCACGAGCCATGTTGCGTGCTATATTCATAAGATCTCTGTTTCCAAATAGATCACCAGTACGCTTCTCCACACCGGCTTGCTTCAAGAGAAATTGAACAAGCTGCAGTTGTGTGACATCCAGAAAGTTATGACAAAAATGCAACCCCAAGTATAAACTGAAAAGTCTTTTCATGTTATTCAGAAATGTAAGTTAGAGCCACCATGGACAGAAATATATGTATAGTCGACGAACTACAAATCATTATACCACCTTTAAAGGAGGAGAATATATTCAAAGGTACAAGAAAGAGATGCAATTCAAACTGAAAGGTGCTAAGTTTGAAATTACCCCTGGTTTGTACTTGGGAGACCGTGAAGCCAATTTGTTGAACAGTTGCATCAACTGAACGGGGTTCTCTTTCTCATAGCGGAGAGCATACAGCATTACCAAACGTAGCCGGTCGATGTCAGACACACTTTCGTTATTTAAGAGATTTATAACTGCCTGCAAATAAGCATGAAAAGAGAGCCAGAGGTATTGAATGCCAAATTATTCAGTCGGACTTTCTGCATGTTTGCTACTGATAAATCATTTCTCTGTATGGTTATTTTTGATGGATTCAACATGTAATTTCCCATGGGACCGCGAATAAACGGAAAATTCACTACCTCATATGCAGCTCCTTGGCCACCATTGCAAGCCAAGTCCTGCTCTGTTTGTGAAACCAGCATCAGTTTCCTTGCTTCAACTAGCTTACTCATTTCAGTGACCAGGGTTACATGCTTTGAGACGTTGCCTTGCATCTTTTTGTACTCAGGGTAGTTGTCAACAAATCTGGCCATGTCCTCTGTAAAACCAAAGCATTCACAAATTATAATCAACACTAGCATTAGAAACTGAATGTCTTTGCAAGAGCACGACTAGCCATATTTCTACCTACTGTCTGGATATTTTGGTTACTCTTTGCCACCTGTTGAAAGTCATCTACCATTCGCTTGATGTTCATTCCAATATCCCCAAAATTTTCGTACATGTTAGATTTGAAGAATGCATCTTGTTCTGATGATAATACCACCTCCTGCAGGAGAAGAAGACTTATTAGCTAGCCGTGAGGTTTTCAACTAATAAAATAGGGTATTGGAGAAGATTCACAACTTGCTGATCTTTTGGAAGACTTCCAATGGATCTCAAGTCCACTTTATTATCCTGAAGTCCTATGAGTTCGTGCACCATTGCCTACAGAAAAATCTTGCTGAATGAGCAAGTCTTATTCTTACAGAAAAGTACGACATCTGGACATATTATATACAAGAGAGTAGCACAATAATAACACTTTTAGTCAAGTTAACCTGATATGTCCACTGATTGAGCAATGGGGTAACCGGGTCATCTCTTCTGTCAATTACAAGCAGCAGCGGAGAGCTTTCAGCCCGTCTAAAATCGAAAAGACCGCTTTCGTGCTGATACATCAACTTCTGAAACATAAAAGTATAGTTCAGTTCAAATGAAAACAGGTTACACAAAATTCTCAGACTAAGCAAGCTGGAGATAAGTTCCATCACATGCATGCAACATGTGATTCATTGGCGGGAAGAAAATTCGGAGATCACTTACAGCTGTTTCCTGTGCAATCCTTTTAGCAGTATCAGAGGTCCTCTGGTATCTGATGACAGGTCTACGTTTCAACGCCAGAAACACCGCCGCAATTCCATCAACTACCCTATCAGAGTAGCGTTGCAAACCAGAAGGATCGACAACTGCTGGGAGCATATATAGATGGTTTGATGGCATATTCAATGTGAAATGATACGGATCACCAGCAACAAAGTCTGCATAAAACTCCTACATTAAAAACCAAAAAAGAGTATGTTACGCAAGCCAGTGCCACATCATATTTCACCAAGCAACACAGGTTGGAATCAGTAAACTTCAGACGTCACATGCAGGGGGGAATAATAAGCTCAACAATCATGGCTGTTTCATCAAAAATCGAAAAAAAAATCCTAGAGACAGCTAAAAACAAATCCTAGGAAACATTCTTTTAGCATCAGCCAGCCTCCTATTCAAAACATCATGGAGGAAGGAGAAAGCCTCAGTAAACTTGAGACAAGCATGAAGGAGTAATATGCTCCAGAACCATGGCCATTTCATCACAAACCAAGAAAACTTATTAGAGACAGCTAAAACTAACATCCTAAACCATCAGTCTCCTACTCAAAACATAATGGACGCAAGAAACAAGCCAAAGTAGGATGATCCTAGAAATCATCACCTGAACTTGTTGTACAGCCTCGTGTTCATCCGAATCAGCCAAGATATGAATCTGAGTATCCTTCAGCAGATTAGAGAAAACTGAAACATTCATTAAAAAAAGAAAAACCAATCAAACTATTTAACAATTGATAAAACTCGAGATCCATGAAAAATAAAATAAAAGAGCGGATCGTACACAAATGGTATTCTCCGAATCTAGGATTCGAAAGCTGGTAACGCAGCTTCTGAATGTTCTCCGATGTAGGACGGATGAAATAAACAGCTTTGAGATGCGACATGGATTCTTTCGAAACGGAGATTGAATCTATCATCTCCACAAGAAACACTTCTTTATGAAGCAGCTCTGATTGTGAATACACAACGCTTACATTGCTAACCTACACAATTCAAACATTGTAATCAAAACGAAGATTGTGCCTAGAGAAGATTAGTGGTTATCGGATTTTACCGTTTCGGAGTCGAGTATGAGAACCTTCATGCCGGAGATATCGTGGAGCATCCGGTTTATGTAATCACGCACGGAAGTGACCATCACCATCGTTCCCGTCGATTTGCTTGGCGAGTTCGTTTCAGTCTTTCAGATCTTCTTCCATTGATCTAGAAATGAAATTGCCGAGGCGAAGAAATTAAGTTATTTTTGTAAATTAGTCCCTTACTCTATTGGGTATTCCTAGTTTTTAACATTAACTTAACTTTGTGTTAATTAAACCCACTTTTCTAGATGACGAGACACAAACAGGGGTTAGCGTCAGCAAAACGTAGATATTCGTTTTAGCTGTTACACGATTGGTGACATGCTTGTCGTTCATTTTGATGTAGCGCGACTTATGATATGTGATTGGTCGCAAGTCGTAGGTTGTTTTTTGTTTTACTGTCGTATGACCAGTACTAAATTGCGATTTGAATTTGTTGAAGAAAATGATTGTGTCAAACTTCTCGTAGGTCTCAAGACATGCAAACGAATATAATTTTTTTTTTTGATCAAACCAACTTGCATTTAACTTAGAAGAGTTTAAACTCCATTAAAGGAGAATACAATAAGGTCTCAAAGGACCAACAACAATAAGAACAAAGGATAGAATTGATAAAACTCACAACAAGACACCATAAAAATTGCACAACAATTTTATAAGTTTCTTGAGTAGTTGCATCTAATGTAATCCAAAAGATCACAATCACTGCATCAAGAGCAGGGAGGGGCATTAGTTGGGAGGAAGATCCTTGCAATACCAACAACGCTTGAGCTTCCAATTCACTCCATACAAGAGGAAATATTGGGAAAAGAGACAGCTCCAAACAAGAGACCATTGAGAATTTAGTATCAGTCAACACCATATTCAACGAGTGAAATATGCTAATAAATTTCTCTTCCAACTGCCACAAAGAAGAGAAAAACAACATCAAAGCACCAAAAGCTAGACAGGATACAACAAGGAAACTGTATACTACAGCAAGAGGTCGCACTGAGGCGACAAAGAACGGCTTCACCAAGGAAGCTAACGAGTAATGAACCTTATAAACTGACGATGGACGATGGAAAGCCTCTGATTTGTAATGATTGAGCAAGATTGTATCCACAAAACACTCCCCTACTAGTGCATCAACATCCAAAGTCTAGTCCTCAAGACTTCGCAACGCTGCGTACTAAAGAAAGAGAGGTTTGAGAACATCTAGCAATCGTACCACTACACTCATGTTCACACAAAAATCTTGCAGAGAAACAAACAAGGCCCTTATGGCTGAGTTTGACAAGCAAAGCTCTAGTTGAGGGGACATGGCTTGCGGAGCGATGTCACTCGGTCCAACCACATATGAGAGCTCGTACCAAGGGATGACGGATCCGGGATGTTCGTCGGACATGAAAGGGCCACCGACGGCAAAACACAAGATTCCACGAAGTGGAAACAGTGAGGAGCAACGTTCAATGGAGCAGTCGGGGAGGGGAACAACAAAGGCGTGGACTGGAGAAGCCAACAGATCTGGAGCAAGGTCGGGGCGTGGAGCGTCGTTCGGAACAGAGTCGATGAATGGAACAACTGGCGAGCGAGGTGGATCTGGTTTCAAACCAG